>CADDIJ020002563.1:0-123065 GCA_902809745.2 Tetradesmus lagerheimii | reverse complement strand
AAGGGGTGTAAGGGTCTGGGTGGTCTACCTTACACCGAAAATAGAGAGAATAATCAGTCTGCTTTCCGCCTCCCCAGTGGGTGAGGCGCGGTTGCGGATGCCGAAAGGTATGGCTTACAAGGATTTATTATTATTATTATTATTATTATTATTATTACAGTCACGGCTTGCCAAGCTTGGTAACACGGTGATGGTGGTATTTGTCATGGTTTCAAAAAGTCGGACGTCGGCAGCGACCCAGGAGCCGCTGCTGCCGCAGGCTCGCTACTTGTCACTGGCTCACAGACTGCACTTTGTTGTAACCAGCCAGGTCACTTGGCAACAACTAGTATATCATTGGACAGTGCCTGCGTCCAGACCAGCATCACATACACTCAACAAGCCGCCGCATTTGAGATGCGATGGGCTTTGACACAAGCACTGCAATCACAGCACACCTTGCAGATGCACGACATGGCCAACGCAGGCTATGCCGCAAAAATGAGGCAATGACACTCCGCCACTGGCAACGGCACTGTACCACCATACCACCGGCACGGCTTTTCAAACAAACTTGTCAGGCTTGTTGCTGACAAAGAAGGTGGTGATCTTGTGCGTGTCCTTAGCCACCTCAACCGCCTTGGCCACCTTGCGCTCAGCTGCCTTAGCTGCGCGAGCCTTTGCTGCTTCTGCTGCCTTTTTCCTCTTGGCCTCCTCTAACGCTATCTTCTCCTCATCTGTCAACTGCTGCTCCTCATCCTGCTGCTGCTGCTGCTTGTCGTCACCATCCTCTGCTGCATCTGCTCCCTCGGCCTGCTGCTGCTGGTCTTCAGGCTGACTGCCGTCCTTTGCTGCTGCTGCTGTTTTGCTGCCTGGCTTACGGCCTGCTGCGCTGCTGAGTGCTGCGGCAATGCCGTGCGCTTCGTACAGCCGTCTGTTGTTGACTACATCCTTGAGCCCTACCGCCACAAGGCGCTTGTCACACCTGCGACAGCAGCAACAGCAGCAGCACAACATGTCGGTGAAAGTATCAGCGCGAGTTACTCATGCTTGTTTGGAGCTGTGGCTGACAGGTGCGACGACCTGGCCTGCACAGGAGGTCACAGCTCGGGAGAGCAGCAGCACATAACACATGTTAGCATGCCAGCAAGCAAGCAAAAGGACAGTCAGCTTGCGCACATCGGCAGCCAGCTGCTGCCTTATGGCGGTGTATGCGTGATCCTGAGGCACCGTGCCACGGAACCAGTTTCACTGTGCTGAAGACGTTGCTCTGCATGTCTCAGGCAGATGAGCGGCATGGACCACATGTGCAGCCAGCAGCACCTCGGCACAGGAGCACCCCTCTGACACACCACAACACAACTGTCAGATCACGCAGCGTGCTACTCCTGCCAGCTGGCACCTCCCTCAGCTGTGTAACCTGCTCACCTCACAAGTTAGAAGTCACCAGATTCTACGCTCTTGTTAGGGAGCGCAATGAATGGAGAGCAGCAGGCAGGGTCGAAACATAAACCCTTGTGCTCCTCACAAGTTACAAGCTACAACGTTTCTGCGCTGTTGCTGCCAAAACATGAAACCTTGCGCACCTCACGACGTGCTCAAAGTCTTCCAGCTTGATTGTCTTGCGCTTCTTGGCAGCAGCAGCAGCAGCCCCCTTCACTGCCAGCTGCTGCAGCAGCAGCCGGCCAGCCTCACCCACCAGCCACAGCGCATCTGCGCTCACACGCTGCACCTCATCGTCTGTAAGCATGATGCGCTTGACAATGTGCCGGGGGATCGCTGCTGCTACTGCTTGTGAGGTGCTGTCCTCGCCTGCTGCTGCTGCGTCAGCGTCTTGCTGCTCCTGGTCGCCTGCTGCTGCTGCTTCCTCTGCGGCAGCTGCGGCAACAACGGTGACATGCGGGTCAGAAGCGCAGAATGGTAGGTTACGTGGGTTGGTGAGCAGCAGAGGTGGCGTGCATGAGGCATGCCATGCATGGGTGATGTCAGAATGCTTAGCAGAGTAGCCAGGCGTTGACACAGCAACAGCACTGCTCCTGCTGCCTGCCCAGTACAGCGGTGGGCTGACTGTGCTGCTGACAAGTTTGCTTGCTACCGTGCCAGAACGTAAGAAGCTTTTACGACAACAGCACGCAGTGCAGCTGCTGTGAAGATCAACAAGCACATGGGAGGCATCATGGCGAGGTGTGCAGATGTGCTTCCAGCAAACCTCGTGCAGGCAAGTATGCTTCCGCTTTGGCGCCGTACCTGCTGCTGCAGCCTCTGCCCTTTCCTTTGCTTTCTGCTTGTATATGTCCTTCTCTTCTTCGCTCATGCCCTTCCAGACCTCACCCAGCGCCTTTGCTATGGCTGGCGCTGCTACCTTGCCGTTTTCTGATTCCTGCTTTAGGCGCTCCTGCATTTCCTGCCTGCGCTCATCTGTGAACACCATGTAGGCACTAGGACCGCGTGGCTTCTTTGGTGGAGGTGCCATGATTCAGTGTTGAGCAGCTGTGGGGGCCAAGGCAAATGAAAACAGCTGCTGTGCTGTGTTCACAACACAACTGATCTTGAAGGATCGAAGCGTCGCAAAGACTAAAGATAATTTGTGTGTTGTGTTGAAGGAAGCGCGGGATAGGACAACGAGAACGTCGGCACCACGATTCAACTCAAATTGAACTGGCCTGGTAGGGTTCTGCAACCGCTTGCCGCGCACACAGCACAGACATCCAGTCGTTGCCACTCAAAGAAATTGTACACCTACCAGTAGCTGTCTGAACCGCCGCCTTGTCGTCGTTACATACTCTGTCGCAGGATACGTCAGCAGCACTGCAGCTGACAGGTGCACACGACTAGATCGCATGCTTTCCAGGGGCGTTTACACGACCCTAAACACCTCGGCTCAGCGCTGTGCTCGCTTGTGCCCCTCGCCAGTTCTCAGCACCCACTGCAAACTCCCTTTGTACAGCAGCAGATACAGTCTTGGGGCTCCTCCACACAGTTCAGCAGCAGCTGGGACAGCAATGTCTGATCCCAAAAAGCGCAAGCTGCACACTACAAATGCCATATTCGAAGATCAAAATGGGGACCCGTATCCAGTGCAGCATGGCGCAGGCGCAAACTTCAAGGTGTGAAGTGAGGCATAGCAGCAGTACAGCTGGCGCCCCAGGCAATTGCTCCGCCCAGGATACTTCACCATTGCACTGTATCAACATTGATCCACTTGATAGCTTCAGAAGGATATGTTGCAGCATCCATTCATCATGGCTATATAGCTGTGTGGCGCACCCCAGCAATGGCTCGTGTGCCTGCCACTACAGCCACATGTGCGCATTGCTGCCCACCAGAAGCCTTGGCAGTAGCAGCAGCACATGTTCACATGCCGATCCAGATAGTTTGCACAAGTCTGTGCGCTGTGTTTCTCACTGCAGCAGCCAGCGTGCTGCACACTGCTCCTATGTTTGTTTATAGCCCAGCAGCAGTCAACCCCTGCTGCTTGTGCTGTTCCAATGCAAACAACGCTGCTGCTGCTGCTGCTGTTGGTGCTGCCAGGTGCCTGGCCTGCAGGTGACTGACCACTTTTTCAAAGTGCCGCTGGACCACAGCGGTTCTAAGCCAGGGGAGATCACGCTGTTCGTGCGTGAAGTTGTGGCGCCAGTCAATGCACGCAGGCAGCAGCCATACCTGCTCTACTTGCAAGGTGAGCAGCAGCAGTTGTGCAGCACTACTGCGCGCCCCGCTGCGTGCAGCTGCATGATCATGCGAGCTGTGTTGCTGTTGCATCTGGTACCGTACAGTACTGCAGCTTAGGCAGTGCAGCAATAGCAGGTGTTCGGCCATCGTTTAGGTGGCCTCTGTAACCTGGAAGCGTTGACACGCTCATCACAAGCGTGCTGCAGAATGCTTAGTACATTAGTACAACACGTGTTGGCAGCTCGCGCTGCTGCTTGACGGCAAACACTTTGCGCCGGGCTGTTTCTACAAAGCAGAGAAGTGATGGCAAGAATCGGCTGTTGTGCACTCGCTCTGTCACCACCACCAGCAGTGGGTTCTTCAATCCATCAGACTGCCTTGTTGTTACCACCTCATGCTGCCAGGTGGCCCCGGCTTTGAGTCACCACCACCAGCAATGAATCCCCATAAACCGCCTGCTAACCCTTCGCTTCTGCCTGATGCTTCCAGGTGGCCCCGGGTTTGAGTCACCGCGGCCCAGCGAGGCGTCAGGCTGGCTCAAGTCTGCTGTGGGCAACAAACACCTTGCTTGTGTTCGGCTGTATTTTTCATGAAGCAGAGAAGTGTCAGCAAGAAGTTGGCTTATGGGCACTCTCGCTTTGTCACCAGCACCATCAGTGAGTCCTCATAAACCGCCTGCCAACCCTGGACTTCTTCACTTCTTCATGCCTGATGCTGCCAGGTGGCCCCGGGTTTGAGTCGCCGCGGCCCAGCGAGGCCTCAGGCTGGCTCAAGTCTGCTGTGGGCAGCTTCCGGGTGGTGCTGATGGACCAGCGCGGCACGGGCCGCTCCAGCGCCATCACCACAGCAAACCTGGGCAGGCGCGGCAGCCCAGAGCAGCAGGCAGAGTACCTCAGCTTCTTCAGGTGGGCCGCAGCAGGGTTCTAGCACTACTGCAGGGGTTTGGCTCAAAAGTTGCACCAGACAGCCTTTAGTACTGACCTCAGCTTCTTCAGGTGGGGCGCGGCTGCAGGGTTTTAACACTGCTGAGGGGGTTGAGCTTGTAACCTGGTTGCGCCGGTCATTGTACTGTACTGACTGCGCATCAGGTGCAGCTCAGAAGCCGCTACGCCACCTGAGCGTGACGGTCGCACCCTGTTAGTTGGCTTGTTTGCTTGCCGTGCAAACTGGCTGTGCGGTGTGCATTTGTTGTGCTACCACTCATAGCATCGTGGCCGATGCAGAGGGGGTGCTTTGCTTGCTTGGCGCTGCTCAGACTGGTTACGTGATTGTCTGCTGGCTGTCGCAGGGCCGACAGCATCGTTGCAGATGCTGAGTGGGTGCTTTGCTTGCTTGGCGCTGATCAAACTGGCTATTGTGTGATTGTCTGCTGCATGTCACAGGGCTGACAGCATCGTGGCGGACGCTGAGGTGGCGCTAATCTTGCTTGGCACTGCTCAGGCCGGTTATTGGTGAAGGTGTTGAATATCACTGCTGAAAACATTTTAAGCTGGGTTGTGTATTTTTTGTTTGGTTGCTAATAGTTGCAAGGTCTACATTGTTTTAAAACATAAACAGCAGAGCAACAAATTTGTGATTGTATGCTGGCTGCCGCAGGGCTGACAGCATTGTTGCAGACGCTGAGGTGGTGCGCAAGGCGCTGGTGCCGCGCAACGCCACCACGCAGAATGGCAAGTGGAGCCTGCTGGGCCAGTCCTTTGGCGGCTTCTGCGCCCTCACCTACCTGTCACACGCGCCACAGGGTGAGCTGGATCTTTTTGTAGGCAACTATCTATGTATGGGGGTGCGCTGTTCCCAACAGTGACCAGCAGCCTGTGCTGACGGAAGCTGCACTCTCTACGCGACTCTTTATGGCAGCAGCAGTCCGTGTGGCGCGGCATGGTGCGTGCCTTTTGAAGTAGTTGTGATGAAGCACCGCAAGCATGTGCATGTAGTGTATCCCGGGGCTCTCAGAAGATAGGCTGTTTGCTAGGCGTGAATGGTACTAGGACACCTGCTTGCAGTTGCAGACACACGCTCCACATCCACCCTGGCATGTGACAAGCACCAACACAGATTGGTGTCTGCCAGCTAATCAGTTATAAGAGGGTCTGCACTGTACTTCAGCACTCAAACAAAACGCCTGTCACAACTTCCTGCAGGGCTCGCTGAGGTGCTCACCACAGGCGGCATCCCACCAGGCATTGCAGACGCCTGCAGTGCAGAGCGCGTCTACAGCGCACTCTTCCCGCGCGTGCTGGCACAGAACGCCAAGTACTACTCGCGCTTCCCGGGTGATGTTGCCGTGGTGCAGCGCATTGTGAACTTCTTGGCTGGCCAGCCTGAGGGTGGGCTGCGGCTGCCGAGTGGGACGCTGCTGACGCCACGTGCGTTTCAGCTGCTGGGGCTGAGCGGGCTGGGCTCGGGAGGTGAGGCACGGTTTTGGGATAATACGGTTGTCGAGACAGTTTCAAGACAGGATTTGCAACTGGTCCAGTTGCCCATGGCGTGTGCTGTTGGGGGTTGGCGGGCTGGGCTGAGGTGAGGCGTGGCCCGGAATGCCTGAAGTGGAAATTTGGCTTGCTTGAAAGAATGAATTGATTGTCAAGACATGATTTGCAATCGTGTTGGCCTTGGCGAGTGCTGCAGTGGCTGCTGACATGCACAGGCTAGTTCTGAAGCTATTCTTGAGTGCTGCATGGGGCTGCTGCTGCTGCTGCAGGCGGCTTTGAGCGCCTGCACTACCTGCTGGAGGAGTTCTTCGACTCAGAGCAGCAGGTCAACCCGGCATTCATCAAGTGAGCATGCTGGAACAGCATACGTTGACCACATGGCTTCGCCGTGCGCAGTTGTTCAGGATTTCCTGCCGTTGCTGTTTCCTGCAAACTGTGGCATGCGATCATCAGTCACTGCGTCTTTGTCTGTGTGGCCTTGATACATATACATCTGCCTGTTTCTCTGGTTTCACCTGCCGAGGCGTGCACCACAATCACTTAAATATCGTCTTCTGAAGTCCGTGGCTCCTGACATATGTACATAAGCCGTTGTCACCTAACTGCATATGGCTTTGCTGTGCTGGCAGGGCGTATGAGGCGTGGATGGCGTGGGACACCAACCCGCTGTATGCGCTGCTGCACGAGGCCATCTACTGCCAGGGGGCAGCCAGCAGCTGGGCAGCGCAGCGCGTACGGGAGCAGCACTTTGCCGCTGATTTTGACGCAGTGGCACAGGCGCAGGCAGGTGAGACGGGAGCACTGGTTGGCGGGGAGCGTAGTGTCGAGCTCTGTATGTGGTTTAGAAGCAGCAGCACTGCAACTTTGCGGTACAGCCAACATGGAATGCAGTGGCGCAGGCACAGGCAGGTGAGGCTGGTTGGCATAGAGCGTAGTGTTGAGCTGTGTATGTGTCTAGAAGCAGCAGCACTTTGCCGCTAACTATGACGCAGTGGCACAGGCGCAGGCAGGTGAGGCAGGATTGCTGGCTGCAGCCAATTGGCATGGAGTGTAGTGTCGGGGTCTGTATGTGGTTGGAAGCAGCAGCACTGCAACTCTGCGGTGCAGCCAACAAGGACGGCAGAGCCCACCAAGCCCCTCTTGCAATGCAGCTGCGCATGCAAGCTATCTGGCAGCACCCACTGCCTGTGGGCAGTCTCTACAAGGGTGCCTCACTGTGATGTGGCAGCTCTGCTTGTCCCCCAAAACCTTGGACCTGCAGCAGAACAACTGGTGCACGCTGCTTATACTACCGTTTTGGCTTTTGCTGTGGCTGTTACGTTGCCTGCAGGGAAGCCTGTGATGTTCACGGGCGAGATGGTGTTCCCCTGGATGTTTGAGGAGTTTGCTGCGCTGCAGCCCTACAAGGCAGCAGCAGACCTGCTTGCAGACAAGCAGGACTGGCCGCAGCTGTACAGGCCAGACGTGCTCGCGAGGAACCAGGTGGGTTCGTGCAGCCCACTTCTTGCAGGGTATGGGAGGCAGATGAGGAGGTGCAAAGGTACGTGGGGTGGTGGTGATGCAATACAACACACAGTGGATGGGACACACCAGCCCGCAAGCTGCACTTTTTGGTCTTTGTGGCCTCCAATCATTCAAATCGATAACGTTGGTCAAAGCACATAGCATTGCAAGTTTGGTATGTTATGGTCTGGGTGTGGCAGACAAGCCTTGTCCTGAGGACTGGCCGCAGCTGTACAGGCCAAACGTGCTTGCAAGGAACCAAGTGGGGCACGCCACCCCGCATTGTAGCATGTTTGGCTGTGTCGAGCTCCAGAATTCTCGCGCATTGGCTGTTGTGTATGCTGAGCATATTGGCGGCCCTATGGGAGCGTGAGAGCTGTGCATAGCATTAGCAAGTCTGGCATGGCCTGGGTGTGTGCAGTTTTGCCACCTGCACAGTACCTGTTCTGGTACGTGCACATGTTCATTGCATGCTTGCAGACCTTGCTTGTCTCCATGGTCTGCAGCTGCAAGGGCTGTTGGTCTACCACATTGCTCTGGGCATTATGCACCGACGCCAAGTACAAACGTACTGCTCCCCTGCACCCTTGTGTGCACGCAGCTGCAAGGCCCTTCTCCACCAGCGTTGCGAGCGACTCAGTAAACCAGCAGATTTACACTGCTTCCCTTTCACCCCTATGTGTGCACTGCTTTGCAGGTACCACTAGCAGCCGCATCCTACGTGGAGTACATGTACCGTTCTGGGAATGAATCACCAACGCACTTGTGCTGTTTGCCTACACCCTTGTGTGCATGCAGGTACCCATAGCAGCCGCATCCTACGTGGAGGACATGTTGTTTTAACGCACTTGTGCTGATCGCCTACACCCTTGTGTGCATGCAGGTACCACTGGCAGCTGCATCCTATGCGGAGGACATGTATGTTGACTTCAACCTGGTGCAGGAGACGGTGGCTGTTGGTGTACCATTGTTCTGGGCATCATGCACCAACGCCAAGTACAAATGTACTGTTCCCCTGCACCCTTGTGTGCACGCAGCTGCAAGGCCCTTCTCCACCAGCGTTGCAAGTGACCTAGTAAACCAGTTGATCTACCCTGCTTCCCTTTGCCATGTGTGTGCATTGCATTGCAGGTACCACTGGCAGCCGCATCCTACGTGGAGGACATGTATGTGGACTTCAATCTGGTGCAGGAGACGGTGGCTGGTGTGGGCGGTGCGCGGCAGTGGGTGACAAACGAGTACAAGCACAGCGGCATCCGGGATGATGGGCCACGCATTATGGAGAGGCTGCTAGGGATGGTGCGGGATGTGGTGCTGCTGGAGTGACTTGCTCCTTTGCCACTAATGAGGCATAAGTTGTGCCGCACGTACCAGGCAGAATATGTCAGTAGGAGTGTTGGGGGTGTTTGATGAACGCAAAAGGCTTGCTCACAAAGCAAAGTGTTATGGATGTATGCACGTGCTGCAGCTGCTGGCAATGCAGGCTATGTTGGGTGTGGCTACCTGCCAGAGTTGAGCTGGTGATGCTGTTGTATGTGTGTGTCACTTATGACTAGGTGATGCACAGTTGGGCCAGCAGGCCGTGGGTATCCTTTTGCTTGAAGGACGCACATCTCTTGGTGTGTGCTTCTGCGATCCAGGGCACGCTACATGTACGCATGTACTGCTGTATGCATCTGTTTATGCTGAGCTGAACTTGGCATGTTTGACTGCTGCCTGCGTTGGCCTGAACCTCAGGTTAGGCAAGGGCCTTGCGCAGGAGAGGGGTGATGATGGTGCAGAAGCTGGCTTGGCTCCTTGTGCAAGGAATGAGTGCCTCATGTTGGATTATGCACTTTCAAAGGCCTGGTATGCTGCACATCACCTTGTACCTCACCTGTTGCACCATTGCAGTTTTAGCGTCACAGAATGGTACTGGCGTACCAGTGTGCTGTCTCTGCAGCTGCCAGAATGTGAGGGTGTGAGGCATCCTGGCTGTTTGATATGTTGTAAGAAGTATGGGCAAGGAGCATTGCAGCGCCGTGTCAAAGGACACTTTTCAAGTTCCAGTTTGAAGCAGCAGTGTGAGTTCATGTGTGGCGAGGGAGGACATGGCACCGTCACATTCAACGACAATATCTTTGAAGGCATTTCAAATGCGTTGGAGATGTCCGACAATAGCATAATGCTTGATCCGCGTCAGGCCTGGTTGTGCACCTGTTAGACGTGGTCACGTTTTGCCCGATGTTTTGCCGAGGGCGCCCACCAGCTGCTTAACACTTCTCAGTCGAGCTAACCTCGTCAAACACCTTCGTGCACCATTGCTTCAGCGATCACCTGCGTTCCTCTTCCCACATCACGAGCACGTGGTCGTCTCGTTTGAAGAGCAGCACAACAGTTGATCTTGGATACGCAACTCAAGCAGTCTATCCAGCAGCTATGTTCGTAGCCCAGCATGTGGCTGTGCCGGTGGGAGCCGGCAGAAGCGCGCTTTCTGTCCCACCCCACCCGGTGGTTCCTCAGCACAAGGTGCACAAGGTGAGCAGCAGCTACCAGCACTGCTTATGCTCGTATCTGAGCATCCTAAACATCTTACATGGGCATGGAGGCTTTGGCAGGAGCATGCACCTACAGAATTTCTCCAAGTCCCTATGCTACTGCTCCAGCATACATGCATACAACTCAACCGTCTTGCACCTTCCCATGTCACCTGTTACTTATAGGCGCATCACTCAGTCAAGGCAGCAGCGGCAGCAGACACAGCACCGAACGGCGTAGCACAGCCTTCCCTCAACGGCAACGGCAACGGCCATGCCAGTGCTGCAGCACCAGCAGCACCAGTACACTCAAAGGTGTACCAGACCATACAGGAGACAGTCGGCTACATCCAGTCACGCTGCTCCCTGCAGCCGCAGGTGTGTGCGTGGATAGCAGCAATGCACGTGCAGCGAACGCATGCTACATGCGCGCACGCGTCAGCTTTTATGGAAAAGCTGTTCGGTCCACCAGGTGCACATGCATTGCTGCAAGTGCAGGGCAAGCAAATTTCGGGGGTGCAGCGCACGTGATCACCACGCATTAGAGCACGTGATCACCACGCATTAGAGCGCACGTGATCACCACGCATTAGAACGCACGTGATCACCACGCATTAGAGCGTGGTGTTGGCGGCTGTCTGGGTGTGTGGTGTGGTGTGCAGATGTCTCGGTCTCCCAGCAAGCTGTCAGCCGACCGTGCCCAGACCTGCAGCAGTGCTGTGCCAGGGTCTAAGTTCGTCTCCTATGTAATGCTTCCCTGCTGCTTCCCCAATTTCCTGCTGCTGCTGACCCTGCTGCTGCTGCTGCTGCTGTTCCCTGCGCTTTGCTGCTGCAGGTGGTGATGGTGCTGGGCTCTGGCCTGGGCCCCATTGCAGATGCAGTGCAGGACGCGACTGTCATCCCCTATGGCGACATCCCGCACTTCCACGCGCCAGGCGTGCAGGGCCACCCGGGGCGGCTGGTGATTGGGCACTTCAACGGCGTGCCTGCGCTGGTGCTGCAGGTGGGCCTGGCTGCTGCGGATTAAATGTGCATGCAGCTTATGAACAGGGCTGGAGTGCATACACAGCAAGCATCTGTTAGGTGTTGGATTCTGTTTGAAGCAGGCATGGCTAGGCAGGGAGCGCAAGCAGTGGGTACGCTTTTTGGCTGCTGGGTTTCAGTTCGACATCGAATCTGCATCGAGCACCTGCTGCTTGCAGGCGATGCCCAACTTAATTGCATGCAGGGCGTACAGCAGATTGCAACCTGGCGTGTTCTGCTGTGCTGTGTTGGGTGGTAGATTGTTGTTGTTGCGTGACCGCCGCTACGACTCACGTCGTGTGTTCTCCCCTGCTCTGCGCTTCACCCCCGCAGGGCCGCTTCCATTACTACGAGGGCCACCCCATGGAGGAGGTCATCTTCCCCATCCGCGTGGCGCGCTTCCTGGGCTGCCACACCGCCATCCTCACCAACGCAGCAGGCGGCATCAACCACGACTTCCACCTCGGGGACCTCATGCTCATAACAGACCACCTTAACCTCATGACAGCAAACCCGCTGCGGGGGCCAAACCCCCCGGAGCTTGGAGGCCCGCGGTTCCTGGACTTGTCGGAGCCGTACGACCGGACCTTTGTGCAGATGCTGCAGAGTGAGGCGCAGCAGCTTGGGTTTGAGAGCGCGATGCGCACCGGGACGTATGCGGCCGTGTCTGGACCAACATACGAGACGCCTGCGGAGACGCGGATGCTGCGGGCGATCGGTGCGGACGCTGTGGGGATGAGTACTGTGCCGGAGGTGATTGCTGCGCGGCATGTGGGTGTTAGGGTTGTGGGGATCAGCTGCATCACGAATCTGGCATGTGGGATTAGTCATGAGGGGCAGGTTGCCAAGGTTAGCCATGAGGAGGTGATGGAGAACATCAACCTTGGAGTGGAGAAGATGCGGCAGCTGCTGCTGGCAGCAGTGCCCAAGATGGTGGCGCAGCATGCAAAGGTAGCTGCAGCGGCAGCCGCCAAGCAGTAGCAGGGTCGGGTTGTGATTCGTTGAGGCATGGTCAGCATTTGACGTTGAACGTGTTGCTTCGCGCTTTGTTACGGCTGACCGTGGTTTGCAGGCTGCAACAGCTACTGATTTGCTTGGGCAGGTTGTTGTTCAAGCACGGCAGAGGTTGTCAGAAGCATCAGTGCCCGCCTGCTTGTTGCCGTTGCCCTGGTGACTTTTGCTGCACACATAGCAGGTGACTTGGCGGCTGTGTATCCTGCAGGCGGGCCGGAAGTGGTCATGCAGAGGTATGGCATGCATTCAACTATAGTATAGTAGGTAGTCGGTTGGTGTTGCCAGGCTCTGTTTTGCATTCTGGCGGCCGATGGCCATGGCGCTCGTGTTATGAGTTGTGCCGCTAGCGCAGCAGGTGCCAGCTGGATTTGTGATCCAACTTGACTTCGGAACTTGCCTGCCATTTTAGATGGGAGCTTGGTGTTGAGGTGTGACATTGTGACATGGTCAGTTCTAGCTAGCATGATACTGACGATGACTGGACTCTGTAAAATCTTACTAGCTACTTGGTGACAGCGACTTCGCCGCCAACGTCGGACATTGCAGTGTGCTCTTTCAGGACAATTTACTGGCATGACAGGTGTGGCATGGCGGCGTGCAGGCGACATGTTTTCTGTATGTTATGCTTGCAATAGTGCCCTGCGCTGCAGCTGCCATGGTACTGTGGTTACTGCACAGCGTTGTGGGTTGCTGGATGACTGTAAGCAACAGCGAGTGATACTGAGAGGGAGGCAGGAAGGGGACAAAACATGGCCTGCTACACCTGCTTCCAAAGGAAAGTGGCCTTTCCAGCACCGCTAACTTCCAACAATGCTTTCAGGAGAGGCACAGGTAGGCACTTGCAGCACTGCTTGTGTGCCAAGGCATAGACCATGTGTGAAAGTCGTGCTGCAAGCTGATGGCTGAGGCTGCAGCCAGCTGGCTATACTCTAGCAGATGTGCGCGGCACCGTGCCGTACATCGGATGTATAGAGCAGCAGCACTATGAACCAGCATCATTCCACCTGGAGATCGGCAGTCTGACCCGCCGGGTGCTGAGCATTATCATTACCATCAAGGTGTTACCAACGAAGCCATGGCATCACTTCCATCGACCCCACACCAGCGCTTGCAAACGAATCTACAACTACAACTCAACGCATATATCGGAATGCAACGGCTTGTGCAATCCCATAACAATAAGATAACAAGCACCTGGCAATGCAGCTGATTCAACGAGGGTTCAACACAGTCAAACAACGGACTACCCAGCTGATCCAGGATTCAACACAGAATACAAACGGACTCAGGTAGCTTCTGGATCTGATCAACAGGAGTCGTCAGGGCTCCTTAGTAAGGAGGGTAGCCTGTAGCAGCCAACGTGCATGGCCACGGCAGACCACAAAGCTCTTGTGGATGCCGGGCATGCAGACACCAGGATTGACATCCGATGACGGTCAAGGCTGCGCTGCAGCTGCAGGGGCAGCCTGCGCGTTCTTGTGTGTAAGACGGCTGGCAACGCCAGCCCCCCAGCCGCCTGCAGAGCGGGGCATGACGTCACCACCACCAGATGCTTCAGGAACGGGCACCAGCGCTGGCTCCACTTCTGCAGCACCATGCCTATGCGCTGCCGCTGCACAGCAAACAACAGCTGCACCACCACAGAGCCGATGATTGCGACATGCACAGCCAGCAGCACTGCCCCCATTGCAAGGGCGTAAGCAGTGCTGAGCCGTACTGCACCGACAGGCATGAAAGTAAGCCCTACGAAGCTCGTCAAAAACAGGCACTGCGCAGCGTGCAGCATCCAGCGTGCAGCTGTTGCATGTGCATAAGGCCTGCACACCAGTAACAAGTACAACACAAGGGTCCAGGCAGCAGTCATGAGGATGCACTGGTAGAATGCACCAATACTGATCCCAAATGCACCAACCGCCACCAAAGCAACAGTCTCGCAGACAAGCACTGCTTCCCACCAGCAACAGCCGCTTCTGTACAGATGCGTCAGGTAACCCCAATGCCTGGTGAATGCTGGGTCGTGCAAACGCCCACGATTGCCGACAGTGATCAGATGATTGCCCCCGGCAGGCCAATGCACAGCAGCAGCATGAGCGGAAGGCCCAGGCCTAGTGACAATGCTCTGTGCCAACCTGCACTAAAGCAGTGCGTGCTCACATCATAAACCCAGAAGGATCCAGCAGCTCGTGCAGAGTAAGAAGACAAGACGGGGGAGTCCAATGTGATGCAGACAAACAACCCAAACACAGTCCGCAGCAAGCTTGGTAGGAAGAAAAACACAACGATCATGGCAACGCTGGCAAGACGGTCCACCATGGGAGCTGCTGTTGTCACAACGCGCTTCCGCAGCAGCTTTACCAGCAGTACTTCAAGTAGCAGCAGCGCCAGAAGCACTCCCACAGGCAACACGATGTAGAACAGCACGCGCTGAGCAGACGCAGGTAACGTGCCAGCGCTTGACAACAGGCAGCTGAATGAAAGTGCCTCTGAGTTCGCTGTTGACCAAAACAATGCAAGAACCTGAACAGGGTATGCAATTGAAGCTGGCCAGCTGGTGTTTAGTGATGCAACCAGCAGCAGCCATTGAGAGTACAGCACAAGACAGCGCAGAAGCGATGCAGCCTGCCGCGTGTCATCTTGTTGGGGTCTGCTGTTCTCAGCAAGCGAGAATGTATACACTAGCTTGATGAAACCCATCAGCACGACAGCTCCTATTACATATAGGGTGATGATGACAGCTGGCTTCATGCAAGCTCTGCAATGAAAGGGCTTGGTGGCTCCATATCCTGCTGTGCAAGCGCCACACACGTTGCCAGTGTATGCTGCGCTGCACTGCAGCTGCGCATAGCTGATGCTGGCACCGCAGGATGCATTCAGCGCACAGGCATGAAGCATCTCTCTTGGGCCTTGGCAGGCATCAGCGTTGGGACACCTGCAGGCGGCAGGCAAAGCGCCAGGCATATAGTTTGTGCAGCAGGCAACTTGCCTGGTGGGACTTGGTGGCACCAAATTACTGGTTTGAGCAAGTGGAATGCCATTCCTCAAAAACCAGCCAGCACGTGCATTGCCAAGCTGCTTCATGCCATGGTACACAGTGTATGCCAGAACAGCAACCACTGGCTGCACGCAGCAGCAGCTTGATGTGTAGCTTGTCTCACCTGTGCAGCTGCTCCGAGTCTGCAGCGCTGTGCCACCAGCCAGGCAGCGGTAGGATGACGGCCCCTCCAGGACAGCTGGCGCACTCAGGGCAGGGCTGGCACAGCGGCTGGCTGGAGTCCAGGCTGTAGCTGCCTGGCAGGCACGGCTCACACGTGTCAGCAATGGGTGACACCTCACCAGGCACACACCCGCGCACTTGCACACTCATGTTCACTGCATGCACGTCCCTGAACTCTTGAAGACTGAAGGTCACATGGTAACGCCCGGGTGGCTTGTGGATGCGTAGGAACATGTTAGCGATGCCTGCAGAGTCTGACCAGTTCAAGCCGAGCGGTTCTGTGCCGCCCGGGTCAGCTGAAACAACGCCTTCAAAAGGTAAGCCAGCCAACCCAGAATCGTTTAAGGTGGTTAGCAGGAAGCCTCCATCCACAACAGCCCTGCTCACAAACCCCTCAATGTGCGGCTTAGTTAGCAGTGTCAGCCGACTAGGGTCTGCTGCAATGTCATCACCATAGCGAGCCGTGTTGTTGGACACAGAAGCCAGTGTTGCCAACAAGTTGCCCAGGGATGCAAGTGCTGCAGCTGCAATGCCACCACCCCGCAAAGCAGCACTGTTGGCTGTGACAGAGCTGTTGGACAGTGCCACACCCGACCTGTCTGCCAGTGCAATGCCTCCCCCAGACCGTGCAGTGTTGCGCTCCACTGTTGTACCGTTGCTGATGTTCAAAGCGGCTGTCCCATCGCTGTAAAGGCCCCCACCGCTGATGTCAGCGCTGTTGTTCCTGAGAGCAGTTCTGTGCAGGGACACCTGCAGCAAAACAGGCACCAAGCATAGGGTTGCTGCTTACTGGTGCTCACAAGCCTTGTGCCACAAGGGAAACAGGTGACCAGCTGCTCCAACACTGCAGGGCATGGCTGCCGCGGTGGTACCCAGTGACGCAGCCCAAGGTGGTCAGCTGCACATAGCACACAACGATAATCGCTACATGGCATGGAATCCTGTGGGTTGCGACACAACAAACCCATCTGTACCCACCGTAGCTGCATCCGCTGCACATATTGCCCCGCCTTTCTGTGCAGTGTTTGATTTGAAGGCGCTGGACACCACGCGCAGCCTGGCAGTGTTGTAGGCGTGCAGGCCTCCGCCACACCTAGCAGCAGGCAAGGCAGCAGGGCAGCAGCAGCAGCAACAGCAGGAGGTCATGCTATTCAAAGCGGCACTGAACATACTGTGCTTTCGATGTACCAGCACTTACATCCATCATGGAATGGCATTTGCAGCAATAGAAGGAGCACATATGATGGGAGCAGGAGCAGGCATCACGCTGTATGCTGTGCACTGTGTTGATGGCGGTCCCTACCTGAACGCTCGGTTGAGGGCCAAGTTGCTGTTGATGATGCTGACAGATGCATTGGAGTAGGCAGCCACAGCTCCTCCCTGGCAGCTGTTGTGTGTCACGCTGCACCCGTCCATCAACACCTGCCAGTGGCGGTCCAGCACGTCAAAGCCAACTCTGCTTAGTCAGAACACACACATTCCTGAACTTGGCCAAACGCAGTAAGTGGCCCTGTTACTCGCTGTACAACATGTGTTGAGCATGCTCCTTCATACTATGATAACGATGATGCATACTGGATGGCCAGCGCACATCACAATATGATACATGTCAGTTTCTGGGATGACCTGTCAACTGCCTGCAGCTGCAACCTGCCGTGTCGTGCATAATGTATCAACTGCCTGCAACACATCGCCTGCAGTGCTGCCTGGCTCACCCAGCCAGCAGCCACATTCACTGCGCTCCCTGATGAGCCTCCAGTGTTCTTGGTGATGTTGGAGTTGACAATGGTGATCTGTTGGTGTTGACAGTTGGCAACAACAGCAGCAGCGCCAGTGCAACACATGAATTCTTGTGCCGTGGTAGTTAGGTGTGTTGCCGTAGTATAGCACAGTCCATGGTACGATGCCACGTTGATTTGTGCGTGTGCTGGTCATCCAACATGTTGATTTGTGCGTGTGCTGGTCATCCAACATGTTGATTTGTGCGTGTGCTGGCCATCCAACACGTTGATTTGTGCGTGTGCTGGCCATCCAACACGTTGATTTGTGCGTGTGCTGCCAGTGGTACGTAGTATACTGCTGCATCAATCCTAGACGCAACTGTACTTACGCAGTTGATATCATGATGGCATGCAGTGCTATTACAGCAGCGCAACCGCATCGCACCTGAGCTGCAGCAGCTCTTGGAAGGGATATGTAGACGCATCCGCCACGGTCAGTAGCAGTGTTGTTGGTGCACTGGATCCCGCTGATCACCAAAGACTGGTCACAGAACAGCGCAAGTGCCCCTCCCTGATCAGCAGCGGTGTTGCTGGTGAAGCTGCTGGAAGTGACATTGAGCGCACAGAAGTCATCTGCATCAACTGCCCTGCCCGAAAAGTCGGCCTGGTTTCCTGTGAAGGTGCTGTTGTGGATGTGCAGCCTGGCCTCAAGAACCAGTGAGATAGCACCGCCCCAGCGCGCCCTGTTGGCGTCAAATGTGCAGTGCTCAATGACAGCCTGTCAGGCAGCGGACAGCGACACAAAGGGCGCTGCAAGGGTTACATACATGCAAACTTTGCAGATTGGATAAGCCCATGTGTGCTCTGGCTGCTGCCTGCTGTACGCAGCCCATGTCAGCGTGCAGGACATCAGTCGACCTGTGTCTGGCCTCCACTGCTTATATGAATGTACGTGCACATGTGCTGCCTGGCAGATGCTACAACCATGCATACTATGCAGGGTGTGTTGTACGCACCATGTGACTGGCACCAGTGCGGGCTGCACCTCATGAGCTTGATGCCCTCTATGCCGTGCCAGGGCATAATTGCAATGCTAAGTAAACAAACCTCCACTGTGCGATTGCGCCAGCCCACCTACCTGCACTTTATCCAGCAGGCAAACACCTGCACCTTGTTCTGCCAAGTTGCCGCTAAAGCTGCTGCCGCGCACCAAAAGGCTGCTGTTGTGCTGCGCGTAGATGCCTGCCCCTTCACCCTTCACTGTGCTGTTGCCGAAGCTGCTATCCAGCACAACCACGTGCGATGAGTTGACAACAGCACAGCAGCGCCGCTCTCGCTGGCCATGCTGTTGAAGGTGCTGCTATGGATGTTTACTGTGGAGTTGTCCAGTGTCATAACGCCAATCCCGCTGTTTCCTGTGCAGTCGTCCATCGTTGTGCCTTCCATAGTCAGCGAAGCCTGCTGCAGGGTGACTACAGCTGGCCCAGCTGTATTGCTGCTGAAACGGCCCCGGCTGATTCTGGCACTGATGTGGCCACCAAAAGCTAGCACTGCTGTATGGTAGGGTTTTGCACTTGTGACTCCGTCCAAAACAACGTCCTGCACGACTGGATCCAGCAGTGTTAGCTGCTGGTCATCACAGAAGAGCAACAGCGGATAGATAGGGCATGGGAAGCCCTTTGTTGTATGGGTGGCGCAGTCCATGCTGCTGACAATCCTGACACCAGTGGAGGCCCTAGCATGCTGCTCTAGGTGTGTGCTGTTTATGACGATGGGAAAAGGGCCTGAGTCGCTGCTGCAGTTGAGCTGCGCAGCAGCAATGCCCAGCCTGTTGCTGTCACGGCCATGGCCTCGCAGAACAAGGTTGCACTCAGCACGCTGCGCCTGCTCCTGTTGGGCTGCTCCTGAGTATACAGTGTAGGTCTGTGCGACAAGCAGACCCAGTAGCAACCAGAGCATTTGGCCACGGTCACTGAATTTGCAACGTCCGGGCACCTGCAGACCATAAACACCAGACAGCGCAGGCATGAGAATGGGTGACAGCCCACAGTGGCAAAGTGATCGCACATACTTCAATGCTTGTAATTGCGAGAATTGCAGTCAAGCTAGCAGGGTAGGCATCGTGCTGTCTGCTCGAGGGCTGCTGACCATGCTCACCATAGCAGCCTATGCCACTGCAATTACGGATCTAGCGTCAAAGACACAATGAAGTAAAAACATTCGAAGCATGGACATGAACAGCGTGCACCCTCTGGGCGCACTGCACCACACGTGCATTCCGAGGTTCCCGCCGTATCGATGCCGGGGCGCGAATAATCGGCACGCGCAGAAAGCATTCATGGTACTCAGCGGCTGATCACCTGTCGTTGTATATAATTTCATGGACGAGGGTCCGCGGCAGAGCAGCAAGCAACGCGCTGAAGAACTGGCAGTCACGTAACCAGGCAACAGCTGCAGCATCACAGGCAGCACAGGCAGCCTGCAGCGTTGTTGGTGGCCGGCGGCCGCAGCGTTGTTGCCACCCACATCCTAACTCAGATTACCCACCGCAGTGACCAAAACAACAGCTGACGCCCACGGCCATACAGCAGCCACAGCATCGACTGAACAGCACAGCAGCAGTTGCAAAACCAGCGCCAGCAAAGCAACAAAGCGCATGCATGCACACCTGGCCAGCAAAAGATCTGCTGCAGGAAAACTCACATCAAACAAGTGCCACAGAACTGACACGCGCACCCTTCACCCTTGATGAAGAGTCACTGTTGTGTGCCAACCCTGTTGTACAAACGTTGCCTCGGCCGTTGCCCGCTGCACACATGCATCAGCGCCATAGCCCCAACAATGCAAACCAGCAGCGCCATTATCGCCATTGCCATGTTCTTCTTCTGCTGCCTATCCCACTCAGCCGCAGCTGCTGTCGCACGCTTGATCAACAGCTTGCTGCTGTCTTTCTGCTTGCTGGTGCTTCCAGCGGTGCTGACGCTGCTGCTGTTGTCGGCAATCTTAGCCAATTTGAAGTCTGCTGTTACACCTGAGCCATCCTCAGGCACAGTGACGGCTGTGCTTGCAGGCTGGAAGCCAGGGTGCACCACCCGCAGTGTGTAGCTGCCAGGCGCAGCAGGCCTGCAGGCAAGGCACATGCAGCCGCGAACAGGTGTGTGGTCACAATACATGCATATGACCAAAGCAGGGCAATAACAAGGCACTCTCACAGCGTGACGTGCATCTCACAGCAGTGCTGGATGCATAACACACATTCCGCAGGAGCATTCTATGCAACAGCACTGCCGTGCAGCAGCTGCCAAACACCACAACACCACAGCAAAAGACGCCTCATTGGTGCTATGGCTTCACTGGGTGAATTGATGATGATGATGATGATGATGATGATGAGCAAACAGCGCCTCACCTGTTGAAGTAGCCAGCAGGCAGGCGTGCTGAGGTGTTCCAGGCGATGCCATCCAGCATGATGGTGGCAGGCAGTACGCTGCCGTCAGCAGCAGACACCACAGTGCCGCTGATGCCTGCAGACGTACAAGCAGCAGCATGCATACTTGCTTTCGACATTGCATGCACGTGCTGCAGTCATGCAACGCTATACACAACATGATGCATGTGGCCAATTCTAACTAGTTGCAGTACTGCCAGCCAGCGTCTCCCCCAGCAACCACGCGCTAGCTGTCTTCTGTTGTACCTGGAGAGCGGACTCCTATGGCTGGCCATACGCGTGCCTGCTCACCTCCAAGACCTGAGCCCTGGAAAGCCAAAACATATAACGTCTGTGCTGTTTCAACTAGTTGCAGCACTGCCAGCCAGCGTGTATCCCATCAACAACAAAACATAACAGTACGTCACATGCTCCACTCAAACAGGAGTGGGAACCCCAATCAGAAGTCATTGGGAGGCTCATACGGGGACACACCTCAGATACAACACCGCGCCAGCTCACCTCCAAGGCCTGCAGCCAGCGGCAGTGCCACCAGCGCCTGCCTGTTCTGCTCCCACAGCGTTGCAAGGTGCGCCTCAGGCCTCCACTTTGACTCGCTCAGCTCAAGTGTGATGGCCATGCACTTGGCTGCAACGTAGTTCCAGTCCTGCATGCCGCCGTACACGGGGTACCACTGCGCACCGTTGGTGATGCCGTCAGGGAACTCCTGCAGGACGCGCCTTGGACAGTGGTTTAGGCACTGTTTTAGTGAGGAAAGGATGGACAGAGGAATGGGGGGAGGCGTGCTGACAGTGTGGTGCAGCAGCCTCTGGAGACGGCAGTGATGGAGGGAAGCAGCTAGGTCAGTGCTGTTTGCTGGCTGCTTGTATGTGGCCTGACAACAGACACTGTAGTATGTTGTGCAGGGGCTGCCCTAGCTGCGACGACTTCAGCTAACCTTTGATGCTGCCATGAAGGCGTGCTTCTTTGCATACAGCTTTGCAAAGTACTGGAAGGTCTTGTCATCTGGTGCAGGGTTCCGCTGTCCCGTCAGCTTCTGGCTGTGGTCTGGGTAGCCGTCATAGGGGTAGTTTGCCACATGAGCACCCTCATGCAGGTTGGCAGACGCAACAAACCTGCAGCAGATGCAAGGGGCGAGGGGCGATTACATGGTGTGTGGTGATGCTCCATAATGATGGGCGCATGCACGATGATCATGCATCAAAATGCACCGAAAGACCAGGTGAGCGCACCACTGGAAAATGCTGCACAGACACACATTCAGGACAGAGCACAACGCACAGCTGGCAACCAACTGGGCTTCTCTAATATGACGTACGGTGTTTCCAGGGTCCATTTCATCATGGCAATTGTCTCTGGTTGCGCGCCAGGCAGCGGCTGCTGCATCTTCTCTGCGCTGCTGTTGAGCTCCACAGGGTCTGGGAAGTCGCGGTTCAGGTCAACACGGTTCCTGCAAGCGGCGCAGCATCTCCGTGTGAGGCGTGCTGCACAGTGATCTGGTGTGGTGATCAGTTTGTATTGCAGCAAGCAATTCATACGGCGTGTTTGTGCCAGCCTACAGAGTACAAAGAGAAAGTGCTGTGCATCCCGCCCTGCTACGGTGACATCGGGACTACCTCATGTTCAGTGGAACACTGAATCAGGCATAGCACTTCAGCCTGACCGGTTCTGACGTGCCACGTCTGCTAGTGGCCATAGATGCATCCATGGGCTGCGTGCTGGTGCTGGTGCTGCTGGTGCTGAGACAAGCATGTACAGTCCGCATGCTTACCCATTCTCACGCTTGCGTGCTGCAAACCCATCTGGGTTCATCGTGACCAGCAAGTGTGTATGCATCTTGTCCACGAGTCGCCGCGCGTCGTCATTGCTTTTGTAATTGGCACACAGCCACTCTGCAAGCTGCGGTAGCAGCATCCTGCAGAAAAAATACACATCCAGCTTGAACCTTGCTTCAGACGCCCAGACCCTGCTGCTGCTACAACTGCTCCTGCTGCTATAATTTCAGCAGCAGCACGTGCACTGGCCAGCACCTGCCTTAGCTCCAGACCAGTAGCAGGGTGCAGCTGCCTGGACGCTGCTGTGCCTGTACTGCATAGCCACAGTTTGCAGCAACCGTCATTATCGAATTCCACATTCAAGCCGTAGCATCAACGTCATCGGCCCCGCGCCGCAGTTTGCACCAGCTGTAGTTGTTGTGTTCACCTGCCGCTGGGCTCGTTGCCGTGCATGTTGCCAACATACTTGAAGTGCGGCTCTGCTTCCTGCTGCCCTGGCTTGTCTGATATCTCCAGCACCCATAGCTCTGCTCCGCCAGCACTCTTGCCAATGCTGCAGGGCACGCAGAGTCAGCAAGCGCACAGCAGTAGCACGCAGCTTCAGTTGGCCAGGGAGCGCTTCTGTGTATAGGTACGCAGGCAAATGGGCATCAAACACATACATCAATGTGCCAAGCAGATATGCAGCAGCTGCTGACTGAGTCTACAGGGGAAACGCTACAATAGGGAACCTCTTGCGTCTATCCAGCAATGCTGCTGCTCAGGCTGTACGCAGTCAAAGCAGTACGCAAACACACCTGTACTTCCGTGACATGTGTGGACACTTGTGAGTGAACTCGTCCATCCAAGCAACCTGCAAAATCACAAAGCAGCAACATTCTTTTAGATTGCTGCTGAGCACCCATTCCTTGCTGGCAGCATGCCATTTTGCGCTACCAGCGGCAGTTGCAGTGGCAGCAGTGCTGTCAGCGCTCTATGCCCCCATTGGCATACAATCAGATAAGCCCTATAATACTGTTATGCCATGGCAGCGCTCACCAGCTCTTCATTTGACAGATACTTCTTCAGCAGCTCATCAGACAGCTTGCTGCTGTTCTGGGCGGCCTGCGAGCAGTTGTGCTTTCAGGCGGTGTGCAACAATCTATGACTGAACGGAACCCTAAACACACAAACTCACTGCCAGGACACGGCCATGCAGCACCAGTAAAGCAAGCCACACTGCCAGCAGCATTCTATGCTGGCAGCAGCTGCTGTGTGGACCCATTGTGCTGCTGTCACAACGAGGTGCGTGACTGACGCGTGATCAACCTCAAAGGATATTCAAAGGCGATCAGCAACAGTGTTCATCTGCATTGATACAGGCAGCATTGGTTCGAACCACCGCATGCACGACAGGTGTCGGTTGCGTCCTGAGCAGGACAAGCTGCAGCAGGTGTAAATACAGCTGCAGGGACAGCAACCTGATACCGTACACGATCTGATACCGAGCTGTGCGACGCTAGATGTCAGGCTCCGAGGCACACAAGCTGGTGGTTAGGTTTTACAGATAGGGTGACACTGCTCAGCCAGCAGTGCATCTGCACCCCCTAGAAAGTGCAGCAGCCAAGCTCATCTCGCAACATGTGCTCAGTCATATCATTTGCACACCCGCTCTCCGGCTAGTCTGCCAGCTAAACCACTGGTCCCCAGGAAAGCGCAGGTGCCAGCAGTCAGTGCCTGGCCAGGCATCCATGGGTCCTTGGATCTGGTGCGGCACTAGATCTGCCTGCAGCCGACCCACATGCCATTCTCATGACGCCTGGACACTAGGCACAACCTACACGCTGCATAAGCCACAGCAGCGCCACTCCTGAATCCTGCAGCTGCTGCTTCAGAACACCAGGTCCTCGTCCTTGCTGGCTGTCAGCAGGTTTGCTGAGGTGATGCCGTTGGTGTTGTCCTGCATGATACCAGTGTCGTACACTGCTGCTGCTTCTGCCGCCTGCACGAGCAGCAGAGACATGGCAGTCACATCACACGACACATGTTCAGAAGGTCACCAGCGCATAAATCAGGAGCGCATGCATGTTCCTGCCAATGACAGCATTCTGCGTGCACGCAACTTGCTGTTCAAATCCACAGTATGAACCAGCGAGACAGATCACATTCGCGACCATTGACAGCCTTTTCACGCCACTGCAAGTCCTGAAGCCACCACATTTACGCCAGTACCAACAACGATGCCTGTCTGTATCCCAGCTGCTTGTTGAGCTGCAGTCTATGACAACTTAAAAGCACTCTAGCAGAAAAGCATGCAGTCTGTAGCCTCACCGCCGCCTCCTTGCGTGCCAGCTCCAGTGCTGCCACCTTCTGCTTGTTCTTCTGCACCTTCTTCAGCCGGAAAAACTCCTCACGCTCCAGCTCATCAAGCTCACCCTGCAGGACAGCGGCGCCAGCAGCAGCAGCACGTGCAGCAGTGTTAGCAGCAGCACGTACACAGCTCACATATCCGACGACTGTGCTGGCGCTGCTGCTTATGCTTGCCGTGGTAGTCTACCTTGCACCTGCACCTGCAGCGTGTCAACGCATATGATGTGTGTGCTGTCAAACCTGCCTAATGCTTGGTGTGCCCTCCATGCCTGCCCTGGTACTGAACTGTCACAAGCAATGCACTCCTGCCCCTTGTCCTGCAAGCTGCTGTCAGTTCAAGGCTTCGTGGTACACCAACTGCCGCAAGCTGCCACTTGCAGTGGCTCACCACCCTGCTGCTGCTGCTACTGTGCGAGCTGTTGTCCTTGGCACGGCTCTGCGCTCCATCTGATGCTGCTGTTGCTGCTGGCGCCCTGCGCTCCACCTGTTGCTGCTGTTGCTGCTGGCGCCTGGGGCGCACCTTGATGTATGCGATGGTGTTTTCGATCTTGGGCTTGACCACGTTCTCCAGCGCGTTGACGCGCCTGTTGGTCACCTTGAGCGCCACGTCAAGCGTCATGAAGGCGGTCTGCAGGTTGGCCAGCTGCACCAGCAGCTGGATGGCCGACAGGTAGGCCTTGCGGCAGCCCTGGATCTGCTGCCCGCCCTTGCCCAGGCCTGCAGGAAAGGTTGGGTGGCGCAGGAGTGTGGTGCAGTGCGGCGCAGAGTGTGGGTTGATAGGGTGAGGTTGCGATAGGACAGTTGCACAGGGCGTGCGGGAGTGAGAATAGGGGATGCAGAGCGTCATGAAGCATGTGCTGCTGTGGTGTGCGAGAGACATGCGCAAAGTTTGCAAGCAGTTTGCTGTTGAAGGAAGGGAGACGCTTGGTGAGTGAGGCATACTAGAACTTGCAGGCACTAGAAGTTGCAGGAACAGCTGAGCTAGGTATCCAGGCAGTACGATAACAACACTGCTGCTGCACCTGGTGTGAGCTTGTGTGTTTGGCAACTGCAGAGAGCTGCATCACACCCATGTGAAGAACACCTAGTACTTCTGCCATGCTGCTCATCCCGATGCAGTCCTCATCATGCGGGGATTGGTGCTGTTGCTGTTCATGATGCACTCTGGCATGTTCTCGCTGCTACTGCTTGCAACTGCTGGGTCGCACCTGTGAGCTCCATCTTGGTCTCTCCTGGTTCGCTGACCGACTCAAACTTTGGGATCTTGACTCCTGCAATGTTCTCCTGGCTGGAGTACACCTTGAGTGTGGCGCGGTCAACGTTGTCAAACACAGTGTGCTTGATGCTGTCACCGCCCGCGTACTTGGCCTCCGCCAGAGAGAAGAACGATCCTTTCATGGCATCGCCCATGCCATTCTTCGCTTCCACAATCTCCTTCAGCAGCTGCCGATACCGCACGGTCAGAGCATCTGCTTTCTTCTTGAGCAGCGCATGGCCCTTGGTAGCGCCCACTAGGCGTGCCTTCATCACTGTCAGCACAGTGACGGTGGGAGGCACCGTGTAGCGGTTGGTAGAGCCCGACATGATGCCTCTATAAACGCCTGCTGCTGGGCCCTGCCCGCTGCGGAGCCTTCAAATCAGGCAAGTGGTCCTGCTGCTGCACTGCTCTGCCTGCAACCACTGTGTCCTGGCCCCCAAGGGCTATACGCTGTTACTACCGTGCTACGTGATGCAATTTAGTGTGTGATCAGCGTGCAGAAGATGTGTGCAGCGGCCCCATCAAGCTAGACTGCACGCTCGTGCTCAAGAGCTCCACTTGACAGCCTTGCGAACGTGATCTGAGGAACTGTGTAAAGCTACAAAGAAACAGAAAGAGACTTCGCTCTTTGGCAGCGTTTTGTTGTTTGCATGCCGCGTAGTGTGTGCTGGCACCGCCAAACCCTACCAGCAGGAGGCTTTACAGCAGATGACAGACGTTGCACTTGCCGAATGTGTGGAGAGGTGCAGTGCTATCTGATGTTGCAGGTGTCTTGTCTGCATCAGTTGCCTTGGGACTGGATGCTACTGTAAGCAATACCACCTGCCAGCACCAAAACCCCTCCCTCATGGTCACCGCGAGGCTGTACTTTCACATTTTGTGCCTTGACCAACTGCTGCTGCTGCTGCCGCTGCATGGCTTTACAACCAACACAGGCTGCTGCTTGCTGCACATGACTGCTGGGGTATGTCAACTCTCTGACACGCGCTGGACTGTTTGATGATGTGGACATACAGTGGATGCGCATGCGTGCAGCATTTTGTGTCCTGCTGACCCCAGACCTGCTGTGCTGCTGGCAGTTCAAGGTATAATAATCTGCTACACATAATGTAGTATGATAATGGTCAGCTGCTGGAGATGATTTGCTGCGGACACGCCTGCACTGTGCCTGCTGTGCCGAATGGCACACCGCAGCTGCTGCCTGCAATGATGTGATGGCAGCAATATTTTGCGCTGCTGTCAGCACCGTCAGCACAGCTGCAATAGTGAAACATGGGAGTGCTTCGCTGCTTGTGTGCTGTCGGGGCTGCCGCTGCAAAAAGCGCCGCAACTGCTGTTGACTATACGCCTGACGTGCCTTGCGCACACTCAGCTGACGATCGGCACCCTGCCTGAGACTACCCAACACAGAGACTCTTGCGTAAAGGTGCTGTTACATCAGTAACATCGATCTGTGCTCGACAGCAACAAACAGCAGCTGCCTCTCGCCCGCTAGCTGACCACTCCAGCAGCTAGTTTAGGCGAGCTCTTGCACCTGCAGACCTGCACACACAAAGGAACAGCAGCACAGCACAGCTTGTCAGACCGCAGTCACTTTGGCTCATTGGCATCAAAGCACATGGCAGACTGAGACACACTGCATCTGCCAGAAAACATGTTGGTGCGTGTGCTTCATGTTGCTGACGCAGATGCTGCAGCACAACTCAGCGAACCCACTTGCACAGCATCGCAGGCAGGCACGTGTGCTATGCAACGCAGGCCGTCCATGCTGTGAGGCGGGACTGCAGCGAGTATAATGCCTTCGGCTATTCAGACTGCTGCTGCTGCTGGTGCTGTCGCGGTGATAGTGTTACGGCCTTGTGCATCAAGCCGTGCGAAGCTGCCTCCACTGTTGCACCACCGCCTGCAGCTGTTGCTGCACAGCGTCGAAGGCTGTGCTGCCAGGTAACACTTGCTGAACGTCTTTCGCTGCACGCTGCTGCGTTCCGCAGTGCCCGCCTCCCTCCCATGTTGCCATTGCTGCTGCTGCCGCCCGACCCGCTCCTGCTGGTTGCTGGGTGGCCTGTCCTGCCGTTGGCTGCTGCCAGGTGCCTCACCTGGGGGCAGAGACTGCTTCAGCTTGTCTGCCTTCTCTGTGTCCTGCACGCACAGGGTGTACAGGTACTTGCTGCACCTGACCTTGAACTTGGTGACACCAGTCTTGGTCTTCTTGATCTTGACTGACCGCGCGTCCTTGCGGCGCGCAGTCAGCAAGAAGTCCTTGATCTCAGTAATCTGCTTGGGCTGCAGGCGATGCACGCCAAACACCACAACAGAGGAACAGCAACATGGCAGCAGCAGCAGCAGCACGAGCGTCAGTACCATGGCTATTGCCCTGACATGCTGCTACAAGCATGCTGCCTGTGCTGCTATTGCAGTCACGCATCGATACTGGTTACTTCAGCAACACATTGTGCTGCACCACGCACTAAGATTTCTGCCCTGCTGCTGTGCTGCCGTCGCTGCTGATCACCGTGCACGTGCTTAGGGCGACCGCATGGGGCTCAAATAGCATCCAAATGTTTTCTTTGAGCTATAAATATGCTGAACAGCCTCAGCAGCACAGCGTGCAGCCGCCGACTGCGCTAAACACAGCTCGCCGTAAAATGGACGCACCATTTTGAACGGAAGCCCTTAGCGATTAGCTGCCACAAGCGCGAAAGAGGAAAGTTGCAAGCTCCACCTGTGGATTTGGAGCACCCCCGCGTGTGTTACTCAAAGTATGGATAACACGAGCTGCTCGCACAAGCCTGATCACGGCCAGCTGCCGACTGCACGCTGTCTGTCACAGCTATCAATGGCTTTCGAGGTGGCACCTGAAGCAGATATGTCTCACCTGAGCAATGGCGCTTACTGCTGCTCCTGCTGCTGCCGTGCTTGCATCAAACTATTTACTTCAGTGTAAGAGCATACGTGAAGACTTATGTCTGCCTTCAGCGTGCTAGGTGCACCTGCTGAACATCCTGCAGCAGGGGTGACCAACACATGCTGCATTTGCAGCAGCGCAGCCCCAGCCTGGCTTGACTTCCATCTGTTCAGCCATCCGTGCTGGCTCGCTGAGGCAGCTGCTGTGCCTTGGCTGGTGAGCAATCTCGTCTTTTAATGCGTTGAGTTTGGTCCGTGCTCACTGGATCGCGGAGGCATTCTGCCAGCACTCGTAGCCGCTATGGTTGTCCCCAGGGAACACCAGGGCAAACAGCAGACCATCCAGCTGGCTTTCCAGGTGTACAGCGCGCACTTGAGGTGATCACCATGCCATGATACCAAGCAAGCCGTAGCATCACTGCCATCGATTCCGCGACCCAATCATGATGTAGCTATGTGTTCACCTTGAAATTCCAGGTTCACTTGTTACAAAAACCCTGTGCGCAACAGCATTTGGCTCACTAGCCAGCAACAGTTCTGCAAAAGGGCAAGCTGTGCAGGCATCACGTGCCACACCACACCAACCGTGGCTCATGGTCCGTGAGTTGGCGGCTGTACCTCTAGTCAATCCAGTGCGCTGCCACACACGCAGCGAGACAGCATTGGGTTGCACAATGAGGGAGGCAGGATGGGAGAGTTTTGCCTGCTTTACCTGCTTTGCATGCTGCCTTTTCCAGTACCGCTAACTCCTTACACACACCTGGTGTGACTGGCCAGCCAACAAGCACATGCTGTCTTGCGCATGATTCGCATGACATGACTCACAAAGCACTCACAGCAACCGCAATCAATCAAGAGGCTCTGCACCCTGTTTGCAAAGCCACGGCTCATCATGCGGCACGGAATGATCGTCATGCACCTGGCATTCATTGTGTGTGATGCCCTTGGTGTGCATCACACATTGCACTGATCGCTCACAGACACCTTTCTGCACCAACAAACAACTGGACCATGTCATGAAATGTGGCGCAGCACAGCAGCAGGTGTCAAGGCTGCTGCTGCCCTTTGCTGTGCACAGCAAAGGCTCTGATGCCTCTCAACAACAGATGCAGCCAGCGCACTCCCCTTACACTGTGTGCTGCACGGCATGCATTTGCTGTATCTTCAGTGCCTGCAGCTGAAGTACGTCATATCACACACATACCGCATACATAGCTTTTGCCAGGACCCTTTGACAATGTTGCACCAGATAGCAAGGTGCCTCCATACCAGACACGTTGTACGGCTGCGGTCATATGTATCAAGAGGTACATTATGTACTGTAGGTAGCATACATAGTGATCAAACCATGAGGATGCTGTGGTGAGGCATGTGAAGCTGAAACAACATCCATGATGTGGCATGGATGTTGCGCTCTGAACAATATATCTGCGACAATATCAGAAGCTAGGGCAACCATAGGTGTGTCAGAAGCCCTGCTCTCCACTCCCACGGGGAATCAGCAACGCCACACACGAGGTGACGATTCCAGGCGCATTGCCAACTGACAACCACAACCATGCCAGGCACCACTGGCAGAGTCACGCGCCTACTGCAGTGGTCGTGACGTGCACACACAGTCAGTGCAATAAAGAAGTATTAACGATACTGTCTCACATCCGCAACTCGCGCCAAACCTGAACACCTCACACGCTCTTCAGGCACTGGGCTGCAGTGTGGGTATGCTGTTGTGTTGTTGCAATCCTTCACCAGCAAGCGCTCATATCACGTCGCACCACATGTTGTCATCAAAACAGGGCATGGAGTGCGCCCTCAACTTCCTGGTAAGTTTGAGCTGAACATGAATGAATAAACGGCCATTGGGCCTTGCTATAACATGGCGACATCCACTGCTGTGTCACAACACAGCCAGCAACAGCAGCCTTTGAGATTCACATGAGCATGTGCTCTTTGACCAGAACAGACTGCACCATGCATCTACCAGCGCCAGTGACGTTTTCAGCGCACGCACCACATAATTTTGTACACCGAGCACTGTGTTGTAACTATAACTATAACAGCGTGAGATTATGCTGAGCTAGCAACCACACAGCACCACCACATAGCATGCCACACAAACTACGCTACTGTGAAAGATTGTACCTGATGCCAACAGCCCTGCACCACACATCAGCCGTGGTTGTGATTGGGCTCTGTACCATCTGACCTACCCTCGCAAGCCATGCATGTAATAATAACAATAATCAATCCTTGTAAGCCATACCTTTCGGCATCGGCAACCGCGCCTCACCCACTGGGGAGGCGGAAAGCAGACTGATTATTCTCTCTATTTTCGGTGTAAGGTAGACCACCCAGACCCTTACACCCCTTACTAGGCAGCATGTGGGAATCACCCCATACGGTGGACTGCATACCTAGCAGGGCCGGTGTGTATATGCATGTACTGCCATGGCAGCGGCAGCAGCCCAAGATCAGTGTGCCCTGTCTGCTAAGCATCTCTTCTGGCAGCCCAAGGCAGGCTGCACGCCTGTTATGCAGCGCACGTGTGACGGTTCTCACTGCCTACTCACCCACCCACAACACACCAAGTCCTGTGCTGTTATGCATTGCCGGCACCCCACCGGGGCCTCTTGCCGCATCCGCAGCTGGCCATCACACCCCAGGCGCTCAAAAGTACAGCACCCACACCCGGTCAACACACGAACTGCAGCAAGCCATGTTCCCGCTTGCTGCTCTGCGCAGAATCAACCCCAACATACATGCCTGGTAGCATCTAAACCGAACGGCCGTCCTGCTATGCTACTGGACGCTATGTGTAGCTGTTGTGTTGTACAATCACCTTGCACTGCACCCCATACTGCCGGGCCAGGTGTGTTTAGTGGCCAAACCAGGTTGTCTGGCCATGCATACCGCATCTCTGCTACTGTATCCATCAAAGTGTGTAACTCGCCAGCGCACAAATGTCAAATCAAACCAACACAACACAAAACAGGCAACTGTCTGACGGGCACTACGCAATGGGGCTGCATGTGATAGCAACCCGGCATCAACACCTGTGTGTACTAGTCTGAAACAACCAGCAGAAATAAATGAACGCACAGGCAGCAGCAATGGCCCCATCACCACTGCACACCATTCAACCCCTCATGTCACCCAAAGGCACGGGTTCCTGGCCACCAGCAACACAGCCTGACAACGCAAGTATTGTACGCGCACGGGAGCGATAATGCCGGCCTACTGTCGGCTGCCACCGCAGCCAACAAAGCCCCATACACATGCACAAACCCCTTGTTGTCAGCCGCACAAAACTCTACATCGAGTGGTTTCAGCCCTGGCTGTCACTGCACGCGCACTGAGCAACAAGCTGCTGCACATGCTCTGCCAGGGCTTACACAATACGGGCTGCTGGCGCAGCTATATATGTATATAAGTATGCACACACCCACACCCACACCCACAGTCCAATGCAGGACTTCCATGCTACACACCGTAGCCATGCAGACCGCAGCATAGCAGCACACATACATCCACTCCTTGGACATGCACTGCCCACGCTCCTCCAGCCACACGCGTTCATGTACACACCTCCCAAGAGACACTCCCCACAGCCAGCGCGCTCGCAGATGACATGCTCCGCACACCGCCAGCCATCTTGCAACTGCAGTGCAACCAGTCAGTGCAACGCTCCTCTGTCTGTCAGCGCTCTGCCTTGGCTGCAGCTGACGAGCGTGCAGCCCGTCACAGCCCTGCTGCTGCTGCTGCATGGCTGGCGCTGCGTGGCGTGCTGATCGTGAAGCTGCGGCGCAGCGCCTCCTGCATCTTGCGCAGCGTGGCACTGCCCTCGCTGGGCTGCACAGTCAGACCACCGTCCCTGTCAGCGACTGCGGCCACATCCCTGCTATCCCTGCTGAAGCTACGCCTCAGGAAGGCTGCTGCACCAGACGTCGGCAGCGGTGGCCGTGCATTGCTGGGCGTGGTGATGCTGGCGTTTGGGCTGACGATGTCAAGGGAGCTGCGCAGCGAGCTGCTGCCTGTGCTGTTCATGCTGAAGGCCTTCTTCATGGACTTGAAGCTCTTGCTGAAGCCCTTCTTGAGCGCCTTGGAGCCGCTGACTGGCTTCTGATCCTTGCCCTTAGGCTTCACTGCAAGGGGAGGCAGGCCGGCTGTCACTGCGCCGTCGAATGCAGCTGCATCCACGTCAGTGCCTGGGGTGCCTGGCTGCGCGATGGAGTCCTCAGTGGAGGCTGCTGGCTCAGCGCTGCTGCTGGGGGCCTCAGGAGATGCGCAGCGCACCAGCGCAGGCAGCGGCGGCAGCGCAGGCTCCTCTGCTGTGGCTGCTGCTGCAGCAGCGGCGAATGCGCTGGGGGTGGGGCTGGCCAGGCTGGCAGGCTGGGGGTGGTCTGCCTTAGCAGGGGTGTCTGCTGCGCTGTCCACCTCCACCACTGCAGCAATGAGCTCCTCACTGCTGCTGCTGGCTGCCAGCTGTGCATGGTCTGCAGGTCCTGCAGGTGCTGCTGACGTCAGTGCTGTGCTGTCCTGCTGAGCAGCGCTGGCCTCTGCTGCTGCAGGTGCTGCTCCTGGGGCCGCCTTGGGCTTGCGTGGCACGTGGCGTGTTGCGCGCCTCCTGTCGCGCCTGGGCATGCTGCGGCCATCCAAGCTGAGGGCCACTGCCCCCACTGCAGCGCCAACAGGAGCAGCTGCCACCAGCATGCCTGCGTGAGCAGCAGCACAACCAGCATAGAATTGAAGTCAGCATGGCTGGCAAAAGGATGAGGCTTTCCCAGGATTTGTGCAGGTATGATGCCGTTTTGCAAGCATGTGCTGACCCGCCAAGTATCCTTGCGCAGGATGGACAGCGTGCGAGGGGTCACAGCACTGCATGCTGAGCATGGTCAACAAGCATGCTCATGGTTGCTGTGCAGCTACCCATGTAGAGTATGTGATGGTACGTGTGGTTTGACATATGGCAAATGCACTGATTGGCAGCATGGTGCACATGTCAGCTCACCTGTGGAGGCTGCTGCTGCTCCTGGCAGCGCTGCGCTCACTGCCACTGCGCCAGCTGCACTGAGCGCCACACCAAGCGCCCACCTGTGCACAGGAAAACATGGATAATGTTATTCAGTCGCATCAATTTGTTTGTGAAGTGTTTGTTTGAGAGGCATGTGCACGTAGCATGAGTCTAGTTGCTGCAATGTGAGCAGGTGCAGGCTGCCTGCTGTGCTATGTTGTGTTGCTCACCTTGCACGTGGGTGACGGCGTGCCTTGAGGGCCGCATACTTTGCAATCTTGGTGACCAGCTCCTGCAAGGACATGCAGCGATTGAATGTTAACATCGGCCTGGCAGTTTGCTGGGTCAAACTGTCGCAGCCTGGCAGGCCTCAGCTCACCTGGTACTCTGCTGCGCAGAAGTACCCGTCAATCTTGGTGTCGGTGTCCTGCATGTGCATGGAAATCAAGGTGAGGGCGCAGCCTGACCAGACTGGCCCGATCTCGGGCATCAAAGCAGGCGCGGTTACTCAGCACTGAGCACTCTGTGTCTGTCTCACACCTTCACAAAACGAGCGATCTCCTCATCGGTGATCTCTCCGAGCTTGATGCCTGCAGCAGGAGCTAGAATGCACAGACTGTCGTCAAAGGCCTGACTTCAAAGCAATGCCGGCCGCTGACGTCCACTGCATGTCCTGCATGCAATTCAAATATGCATTCATGCATGATTTGTCAAACGACGGGCTTACCGTGGCTGGAGCAGAGTTCCCTGAGGCTGGCAAGTGTGTCTGCCGCATGGGGTGCTGCAGATCCACTGCTCATTTTTCCAGAAGCCCTGAACTGCTCCATGCAAACATTGCGGGCAGCAGAGCTGTCCAGGCATGCGCTGAGGCGGTCGAGCAGTTTCATGGTTGCAGGCTTGACAAGCGAGTGGATCTGCTGATAATAAACAACTAATCCAAACTAGATAGAAGGCGCAAAAACAAGGACTAGTGAGCCTGACCGTCAGGCCCTGACGTGCCTCATCAACCAGGGTCAGTCCCGCCTAACAGGGTACAAAATCCGTAGTGCATCTCCAAGGTTTGCGGAGCTTGCCACACTGCTTGATTGTGATAAAAAAGCATAGATGAAAACTGATTGAGCCAGTTGTCATCCTGCAGAGGTTCGACTGCAGACACTACACTATCAGCAGGCAGCCGTGAGGGACAGAGTGAGCAAGAAAGAACGTTCCAGTACTCTTCTAGTATCAGATGACTTGAATGAGTTTGCTTTGGATGAAAATGCACCAGTGGATGGCGGACTGTAGGCTCCAGGGGCAGGAGCAGCAGCACCCGCAGCAACAGCAGCAGCAGCGCACCACGTGGTAGAGGAGCGGGCAGCGCAGCTCAGCATGAGAGTGCTCACATGGAACATGAACGGAATACGGTCCGTTGTGGCCAAGTTTGGCAACATGAGGGCGTTGCTGGACTCTCTGTCGGCAGGTGAGCCAGCAAGCAGAGTACGCTGCAGGGCGTACAGGCAGTGAATGCATAGGCAGCATCAAACCATTGATACCACATGGCGGCACAGCCCTCACCGTCTTCAAAAGGTGCCCGGCACCAGAATATAGATACTTTCGCTCAAAGCTGATGTGCAGAACCAGTCATTTGACACGTGACTGCTTGCACATGCAGACATCATCTGCTTGCAGGAGACCAAGGCGCAGCTGGACAGCGAGCTGGCAGTTGTGGAGGGCTGGTGTGCAGCGCTGAGCATGAGCGGTTGTGGTACTGTTGCAGCCTAGGCGCCCCTGCCACCAAACTCTTGCAGTGCAGCAGTGCCAGCACCTGATATTGTGATGCAACAACAAAGCAAGATAGCCCAGTAGGCAGCTGTGCTTGCAGCTGTGCGACACAAGCAGCATGATACGGCATGGGTTGTAAGCGCAGGCCAAATCATCCCATCTGGCTGAATGCACGCAAAGCTGCAGCAGCTGCTGTCACGCAACAACACAGCGGCGACTGCATGGCTGCACACAGCGCATCCACTGCACCATCACTACCGCATCGTTCCTGCAGGGAGTCCTTCTCTGCATACAGCACCTGCGCCGCAGGCCCTGGCTATGCAGGGGTGGCCACGTACTGCCGCACTGCCACAGCATCGGTGCCGCTGGCAGTGGAGCATGGCCTCACAGGAACAGGCGCCACTGCAGGTGCGAGGAATGAGGCAGGGTAGCAATGCAGGGCTAGCTGGCGCGCAGAGTGCTGAGTGGCGGTATGGTCCTGGCTTGTTAGCAGCAGTTCATCATGTGCAGCGAAGTGTGTGAGATGGGAGGAGTGAGGCAGGGCAGGCATGCAGGCTGGCTGGCTGGCTGGCTGGCTGGCTGCGCGGAATGAGCTGGGTGCGGTTTGGTGCAAGCTTGTTAGCAGCATTGCATCCTCTGCAGCAGTAGCTTTTCTGTGGCAGGTGCAAGCTGAGCAGCTCCATGCATGCTCTGGATACATGTGGCTAATCCATGGCCCCTGTTGGTGCTGGTGCTGGTGCTGCAGGGGCCAGGCTAGACAGCAGTGCTGCTGCTGCAGCTGCTGCTGCCGCCAGCGCCACCAGCGTGCTGCTGTGTGAGGCGCTGGGTGTGGAGCTGGAGCAGCTGGCGTCAGTGGACAGAGAGGGACGGGCACTCATCACCGACCATGGGCCCTTCCTGCTCGTCAACCTGTACGGTGCGTGCAGCGCACCCGCACGCTCACCTGCAGAGCTGCTGTTGTAATATCATTAGCAAGCCTTGGACATGCATGGAAATATAATTAGCAAGCCTTGGACATGCATGGAATGCACATGCATGAAGTGCACATTCATGGATTGCTGCTGTGAGGCTGCAGGCCTGCACCTGCAGGGTGGGATGGCGAATGCAGCATGTGTGCTATGCCATGGGCTGCTGCAGAAGCTGTCGAGTGGTGCCGGCTTACCATCCTTGCGTATGCTTCTGCTGCTGCTGCTGCGTCAGGCCCTGCCATCACGAGTGAGGAGCGTGTTGAGGAGCGCATGGCCTTCAAGATGCTCTTCTACCAGGTGGGCAGGGGCGGGGCCTGGGGTGGAAACACAGCGCCTTGCGTATGATGATTTTCAGCCACCCACTCTTGTCTGCCACCTCCCAGTACCGTCAGCGGCGTGGTGATGATCAGGTCAGCAGCAGCATGGTGCCTTGACAGTCAAGTTGTATTAGGTGTGGAGGAGGCTGACATGCCAGCCCCAAGAATGGGTGGACCTGATGTGGGTCTGGCAAGCAAGCTACATCGCCATCCTTCCAAATGTTGCTGAGGCACATGCATGCTGCTGCTGGCCAACCAGCGTATTGTCGTTGCAGAGCCAAACAGCGTATTGTTGGGGGTCTGTGTTTCCACGCTGCTGCGCAGGTGCTGGAGCTGCGCCTGCAGCAGTGGCTGGCTGCAGGCCGGTCCTGCCTCATTGTCGGCGACTTGAACATCAGCCCAGCCGCCATCGACTCCTGCCACCCTCCCGCCGAGTTTGACCACCAGCGCTGTGACAGGCTGTGGCTCAAAAAGATGCTTGGCCCGCAGGGGCCTGGCGTGGTGGATGCCTTCCGGATGTTCCACCCTAGCAGGTAACACTGTTATGCAGCGGAGTGATGAAGCCAGAGCATCCTGGGTGCGTAGCTGGCAGGTGATGTGTGTGCTGTGTGTGCTGTGGCCAACAAGTTGCTTGATGTGGTTAGGTTGTTCCAGCCGAGCAAGTAAGCGGCAGAACTCTTGAACCCTCGACAATGTGTAGCCTCTAGGCAGCAGAGGCATCGTGTGTTGATTTTTGTTTGCTTGTTTCACCCCCAGAAGTTTATCTGCCTTATGTACAGTGATGGGTGGTTACTTGTGAACTGCGCCTCGTCACAACTGTAGTCTAGTAGCCAGCTGCAGCTGCACACCTGCTTGTCAAGGCCGCAGAGCTGAGCAGTGTTGCTATTGGCTGCCTTGCAGGCGCAATGCGTACACATGCTGGAGCACAGTGACGGGCGCCAGGATCAACAACTATGGTGAGTGTGAGGCTTGGCTGTATGCTCGGCCCGATGGGTGTGTTTCAAGTGTCAGCTCTCTGTTGCAGCCCGGGTTGTGAAGTGCTGTGGCGATCACTGGGGTCAATCATTGGGGTGCGTCATGTGGAGTGTTGTGCCAAATCTCACTACGCGAGACTAGCCTCTCGCCTTTGCGGGGGTGACAGGACAGCACAAACTTTGTTCTGGCTGTTGCTGCAGGCACCCGCATTGACCACATATTGGCAGCGGGGCCAGTCCCTAGCCGCCTGCCAGCAGCAGCTGCAGGTGCACCGCACGGCAGCAGCAGAAGCAGCAGCAGCAGCGATGGCGGACCTTCGTCAGCCTCAGTTACAGCAGCAACCCCAGCAGATGAAAGCACAGGACCAGCGGGGGCGGCACCCAGCAGGTTTAGCAGCTTGATCACAGGCTGTGACATCATGGTGGATTTCCAAGGTTCTGACCATGCTCCTGTGTGGGCTGATCTGGCAATACCACTGGCAGCCATGCCTGCAGGACACGCTGTGCCACCTAGTGCAGCCAGCAAGCTGTTCCCTGCGAAGCAGCAGACCATCAAGCTCTGGCTGCAGACCAAGCAGCAAGCACAGCAGCTGCAACAGCAGCAGCACTGGCAGCAGCCCTCCCAGCAGGCTGCAGCAGCTGGCATGCAATCAGCACCTCGAGATAGCAGTGCAGGCTGCCAGCTGCGGCTGCCACTGCCCAATAGTTGTGCAATCCGTACAGTAGCAGCAGCAGCACCAGCACCAGCACCAGCACAGATTGGTATGCAAGTGGCCCACACCAGCAGCAGGGGCGCTAGCAGCGGCAGTGGCAGGTCAGGCAACAGCGTAGGCAAGCGCAAAGGTGACAGCCAAGCAGCAGCAGGGGCCAGCAGCAAGCGCAGTCAGACAAACTTGCTAGGTCTGGGTTTCAAGCGACAGGCGTCACAACAGCCCAAGCAGGAGCCAGCAGCAGCAGTTGTGCCAGATCAAGTCATGCCAGCTGTTGGAGTAGTACAGCAGGGAGCAAGTGCTGTACAATTGCAGCAGCAGCAGCCACACCAGCCTGAGCAGTTTGCTTCCCAACAAAGCAGTCAAGCAGAGGCGGATGATGCGCTGCAAGAACTACTACGAAAGCAGCGGCGCAGTCAGCAGGAGGCTCAAGGAGCCGCTAGCGCAGGTCACGAAGCAGCAGCAGTAGAGCAGGCACTGCAGCAGCATCAGCAGGAGGCCTCTGCAGCGTGGCAGCGCATCTCACAGAAGATGCAGCCACCCAAGTGCCACTGCAAGGAGCCCAGCGTAGTGCGTGTGAGCAAGAAGCAGAACGAGAACTACCTGCGGCAGTTCTACACCTGTGCGCGTCCTGCAGGGCCACCTGGTGTTGGCCGCTGCAACTTCTTCCAGTGGGCCACTGCGCCAAAGGTGAAACCAAAGGCAGCGGGCCATGCCCGTACCGCGGGTGCGCAGTGAAATCCCTTGATAATGTGAGCTTTCAGCATCTGGAAGTGCTGGGATAGCACCGCCATGCGATTAGCAATGGCAACATCGTGTAGTATGCTGCTGCTTACTGCAAGGTGCGCATACCATGCGTGATGCATGCCTGGGGCAATCAAGTTGATGCCGTATCCGCACACTCCTCTTTGTACATCTTCAATTGAATCAGAAATTATCATGGGTTTGTGTCGTACTTTCTACATTTGGTTGGCAATTGCAGTTTCTTGCAGGTGCGGCGTCACAAAGTTTCTGTTCTGTGTGGTGGGCGCGAGTGATACTCAGTGCTAGCAGCAGTGCCAGCACTCCAGTAGACGCCAGCATGAAGGATCCAGGAAACCTTTCCGATAGATGCCGGTAACGTTACACACGCTACCGATTCTCGTGCTGGTTCAAATTATGTTTCAATCAGTCGATAACATGCAGCCTGCATGACGGCTGCACCCGTCACTTCAGAGAAAAATGACGGCACTCCGCCAACAACCCGTCATATCCAGCGCCGTGCAGCAGCAGCACCATATTTGTTGGCAATGATTGTCATGCACGAGATGCCACTGGCACCGGGTTGCATGTAAAAGTAATAGCAGCATCCAAGCAGCAAGGCATGCAGTGACACCCTTCCCCTGCATGCAAGCCTTGAAGGCTGCTCACTCACGCAAGGCTGCTCACGCAAGCAAGGCTGGCCTGACCCACTGTAATGCACTGTCAATGCTGAACAACAGATCATAGCTGTCGAGATCCAAAAGCTTCCGGGGAACCAACCCTTCTGGGTCCAGGGAGCATCAAGTAGTGGGCATGTGTGTCACGAAAGGCAGTCAAACTGCAGAGCAGGAGAGCTGTGCAGATCTGCAGACATTTCTGCAGAACGGTGTGCAGCCACTGTTTCGGTGCCTGTATTCGTTCTTGCTCAGATGCCTGAGCAGCATGCTGCTTGCACCCCTGAGACACTGATCTGTGCCTGGAACAGCCTGGCTGAGCCACCAGGGACAAACCCACCCAAGCCCAAACCCTAACTGACTGACATGCCATGATGGTGATACGCAGGTTGGTATAGGATTGTCAAGCTGCAGGGCAGTCTAATCCCATAAAGTCACTGAAAACGCGCTGAGGAATGCGAAATGCTGATATTTGTTGAGCTGCCCACTGGTCACAGTTGCCGTTGACCACCCAATCCGAGCGTCCTCGCACGAGCTTTTCATGGAGGAAAGCAATGGCTCAACAGACGTGGACACCTTGTACGAGCTACTGGAGGCTACCTTTGCAGGTGCGTGGCAGTGAGCGAAAGATTCACCCCAACGCGATGCTGCTGTTGTACATATGGCTGCTACTGCGTTGCAGCACTGCTGGACTGGCTTGAGCAGCGTCAATACCCTAGTTTCAAGGCTGCATATGTCATTGCAATTGCTTTCTGGCCTGTCCTTTGTTGCAGCTGGTGCATGGAGCCTGCTGGATGTCTGCTGCATGTGCGCAAGCAGCAAGCTGCTGGGCTCCGCCTGGCTGCAGCTCCTCAAGCAGCAGCCCTCCCCTGCATGGCTGGTAGCTGCAGCAGCGGATGCAGTGCAGGCTAGCACACCACCCATGCAGGCCAAAGCCACCAAAGTCGTGCGCTGGTTGCTCGAACGCCTGCCAGAAGCGCGCCTTGCAGAGCAACCCAGTGCGCTTGCAGGACTGCTGACAATCCCACGCATGCCAATGAGCGTGGCAGTTCAGCTGTGCAACATGAAGGGGGGAGTGCGGATGTCCTATGCTGACATAGCCGCAGCAGCGCGGCGGGGAGTGGCAGGTGAGGCGAAAAGTAGTTGGCATACTGTGCAGTGCATACGGTAGCACCAAGCAGCTGTTGAGCTATCGCCAACTATGTACTGTAGCAAGGCTTGCACGTGCAAAACAAACTACGTGTATGCTTCAACGTAGCACCTTATGATCACCACACTGCAGGAACAAGCTGCAAAGCGCATGTCTCTTTGTGGGACTGGTGCAGCCAATGTTTTGAGCTGTCAATGTGCAGCACATGCCTGCAGCTGGGCACTAGCCCAACACGCTTTTTACAATCACAGGATACCTTGGCGTGTTTGCCTGCAGGAGTGGATATGTGGCTGATAGCGCAGGACGGCTTCGAGGCCAATATCACACCAGCCGCACACGCTGTGTTGTATGGCACGGCTGCGAGTCGCTGGCCGCACACCAACACTGTAAGTGTTTAGAGGGGGTGCAAGTCATGATGCGCAAGATGTGACATTACAATGGCTGCTTGACCGGAACTATACGTAACGAAAACTGCGCCATGGGTTGCTGTGTTGGATGCCACAACTGCTGAACTGTTACCACCGCAGGCCGCATCCTCCAAGCCACTTCAGGAAGATGTGTATGACGCGCTATACGTGGGGCTCGGCAGCAGCGATTGCAAGGTAGCGCAGCGCGCCATTGACATCTTAATGCCCAGTTATGGCTCAGGCTCCACATCTCTAGGCTTCAATATGCCAGCAGAAGAAGCTCTAGCCCTGTTGCATACAGCAGTGGAGCAGTACCACACTTTGGACACGCATAGAGAGCTCCTGCTCGTGCTGAGGTGTTATGTACCCATTGTGCGGCAGCTGGCCCCTACGCAGCTGTTGCCAGTGGTGCAGCGTGCAATAGAGCTGGATTCTTGTTCGCTAAGTGCCGACGCGGCTCAGCGCGACCAAGCTGTGTGGGTCACTCAGGATTTTGGACATCCCTGTGGCAGCTAGATGAGTTGCTGGCAGTGCAGCAGATACCGTCAGATGCATTGCCTGGCCTACTGTGCGTCGCAATGGCCAGTGGTGACAGCTACAGCGTGTCCTGTGTCACAGATTGGTCATCGTATGGCAGGCTAGAAGTTGAACAGCGTGCAGAGCTGCTGGAAGCTGCAGTGCAGGTAGAAGCTACACATGGAAAGGAGGTTTGCAGCTACTACATAGGGCAGCTTCTGAAGGCGCCTTTGCATCAGCGATTAGACGCAGCAACGATAACCGTTGCGATGCTGGTGGTAGTGAAGGCCTCAGTCTGCAGTTGCGTTTTACAGCAGCTCAAGCAGGCTGGTGCAGCTGCACACGCAGATGTGCTGCTGTCAGCTGCATTGGCAGGGGTGAAGGCACGGAACACGTACGGAGTTAGCTGCCTGCTTGACTTGGACCGTGCAGGCAGTGAAGCAGCAAATCGAATCAGCGCCAAGGGGATATTTGCATTGCTGCAGGCGGCGCTAGCAACCGGCCCAGACATATTCAAGTCCTTGTGGCAGCTGTCAGCAGTAGCAGAGCTCACTGGCGAGGAACTTACTGTGCTGCTGCGCTGTGCCACCAAGTTTGGCAGGTGGGAGGCTGTGCAGCACCAGATCCAGCAGCACAAAGCTTGGGCTAGCATTGCTGAGGAGGACAGACTGGGTCAGCTCCTGCAGCTGTCAGTGCAGCAGGGAAGTGATTGACAGGGTTTGTGTGCCAGCCCGTATGCATCACAGGTAGATGTACAGACAGTGTGGCACCTGATGCGACAGGCAGCAGCAGTACCCAACAGGCATCACAGCAATCTACAGGCGCTTTTGCAGCTGCCAGCAGCAGCACAGCTCAGCAGTCAGCAAGTCCTGGACCTGATGAATCGCGCAACAAGCGATGCAGCAAGTTCAATCCTGTCAGCGACTATGTGTATCATTCAGAAGCGCCAGCAACAGCATTCACTGGCGCCACTATAGGACCGGGTTCCATTGGGGAGCTTTCGCGTCAGATACAAGGCCTGGACTGCTCAAGCCGCACTATGCCAGGCCTTTCAACAGGCAGCTGCCTCTCTGTGCTGTGTCGCTGGAGGCGAGCAGCAGCCATAGGAGCAGCTGGCCTGCTGCAGCTGCTACAGACAGCCCGCGCTGCAGCTCCCAGTCATTGTGAGGCTGCCACTGGCCGCACGACATGGGCAGCAAATAAGGCTGTTATGTTGCAGCTGTGTACAAGCAAGGCAGCAGGTAACATCAGCTCAGCAGAGCAACTGCAGCCTCTGCTGGAGGTCGAACTGTCATGCAGGGACACTACTAGCGTCAAGGCGCTGCTGCAGTGCCCTGCGGCAGGCGGCATAACACCAGCTGTGCTCAGTGCGCTGATGCAGTCTGTCAGTGCAACGTGCGCGCCACAATCAAACATCGACACTTCAGGCAGTGCAGCAGCAGCAGCAGCAGAAGAAGAAGCCCCTGCAGCAGCAAGTGGATGCGTCACTCAGCAGCATGTGGACGTCAGCACAGAACAGCTGGTGCTGCTGCTGCAGGCAGCGGCGCAGAAGGGTGACACAGCAACAGTAGCTGCATTGTGCAGCCACCCAGCAGCATCACAGATCAGCGGCAGCGCAATTCAGGACTTGTTTCTGGCAGCTGCTGGTCTTACTCAGCCTCAAGCAGCAAGCAGCGCTCCAGCATGCGCGGCTCAATCAAGTGGCGGTGACCAGAGCCAGCAGGTGACACAGTGCTTTTTCCCCGACTTTACACAGCTAGTGAAGGCTGGCTCGGGCATCTCAGCAGCTGGTGGTGCAGCAGCTGTTGCGGGCAGGACTAGCCAGAAAGCAGGCAAGCGACATCGTGATGAACGGGGTATCCAGAGGCGTTGACTTACTTGGCACTTAATGTAACATCGCAGATCTGCAGGCTTGACCTCGTGGGTGATTGGTATATGAGGATGCTGATGTTGATGGGGGAACGACAGCTGTGTGCTTGTCATGATCCACGCTATTAAGCCGCGGTGCCACCACCAGTGGCTTCTGCAGAGCTGGTGAATGTGAACCAGCTGCCAGCTTGTACGCTGCCAGTTGGCAAGCTGTTGTTGATCCAATATGAGTGTCAACAGTGGGTGGTCAGGACATGCCACGGCTTATCATTACCGTATGTGCAGTGACTCTGCAGCTTCTCTGCTGCCAAAGTGGGTTACTTGGTTTCCAGGATCTGTGCGTGCCATGTGGCACAACTATCTGGGTGCTATCGCAAAGAAGCGGAATGGTAACATGAAGCTCAGGTGCCTGGTGCATGGGTTTGGGGTTTGGGGTTGGGGTTGGGTGCTGGTAACATGGGGCCGCAGGGGAGCGCGGCCCTGCGGGGGCGTGGGCTGGCTGTTGCAGGGCTAGCCCACCCAGCCGGGTGGGTGGGCCGGCTGGCAATCAGCAGCAGAGCATGGAGGTCATCACATCCAGTGTGGGAAATGCTGTCACTGTTTGAATCCTGTCAGATCGTGACAAGTGTATATAAACTAAGTTGGTTGCAAGTTCTGACGTGCACGCTGTGTGGTTGCTTCTTGGGCCAACAGGCGGGAACACCGTTCAAATCACACTGCAATGCTTAGAAGCACCCCTGAGTTACCCGAGGCAATGATCACCTTGATCCACCGCTGGCCACTGACATTTCTGCTTGTTATAGACCAGCTGTACCCAAGTGCTGTCTGGCTTTGATAGACCTGCCAGGACGCCTTGCGGACAGTTCAAGTTTGCACGTCCGGCTGGCATCGATCAAACCTGTTGTTGGAGCCGTTTATACATGATGATATTTGCTGCTTTCCGAAAACCTGCCTCCTGATGTCCGTACTTGCTGGTGTGACAGCTGGTGTCACCCGTCATTCAATTCAAAGGCAGAGGTTCTGCCGTTTAGATATGCCGTGCACTGCTAAGCAGGCTGCCAAATGAATTGATTTAACCCTTAACTTGTCACCTGTGAGTACCGTCCACACATGCGCACACGCTTGATTGGCATGACCCTTTTTGCCGGCACCGACTCGACAGGGTATAGGGTGGCTTGTGCGCTGAGACACCCAGTAGGAAGGAATCGAGTTGACTGACGATCCATATCGAGTGCTAACCGCGTGCATCTTATGAGCTAACGGGAAGGACAACCATAGCAACAGTAGTAGCGGCAGCGGCAGCGGCAGCAGCAGCAGCAGCAGCAACAGCAGCAGCTCGATGAGGGGCCTGACAGGCCCTGGCCATTCGGTAGCACGTAGCAACGAACCGGTTGCAGCCATGCAAGCAAAACAGGACATGGCGGAGGTGAGGTGTCAAGTTGCTTGCACTGACATGCTTATTCCTGACAGCAGATGACTGCTGACTGTGAAAGCTGCGCTGGCAGCACCATTGCTGTGCGCTGCAAGTGAAGTCTCACCACTGCCAGCAGCCGTAAGACTTACTAAACACATATAAACAGTGCTTGGCTGCCTGCTATCGATTGAAACAAAAAACCATGCTTCATGCTGCTTGTGCCTTGCATGTTGCTGTCGTTCGTCAATGGTGACGGCAACAGGCGTGCTCAGCAGGCGCTGACGCAGCTTCAGCCCTCAGCCGCTTGTGGAAGCAGTCAGCACACGCCAAGCTGCTGCAGCGGCCACCGCCACAAAACATCAGCCTCAAGCAGGCAGCACTGCTGCGCGATACTGGACAGGAGATAGATAACCTAATGACGGCCTTCGAGAAAGCAGCACCCACTTGGCGAGTTCTGCTGAACCACAGCAGCGCCCACACAGGAGTTGCATTCCTGAATGCAGTTCTGGCGGCACGGCCAGTGGCGACGCTATCTCAGCTGCTGGTGTGGCTGCAGCAGGGGCCTGCGCTGCTGCGGCTGCCTGAGCTGGCAGCAGAACTTGACAGTGCAGCAGTGGGCGGTGCTGCAGCAGCAACTGTTGGCAGCACGATCAGCAGCAGCAGCAGCAGTGGTGGAGGCAGTGTCAGCGGGTACAGCAGGCTGTGGCGGTTTTGCACCTCAGGTATGCTTGGGCATGCCCTGTCAGTAGTAGACAGCTGCTTGGCTGTGCTGCTGTGCCAACTCAACCAACATTTGCGTTATTGATGAGTCGTCCAACTGCCAGGATGTCGTAATGACTGCTGCTTTGAGATAGTAATCGCAGCAGCAGGGCATGGGATCACAGCATGCACAGCGCAGTGGTGCGTTGTTTCCTCTCACCTGCACAAACCAAGTTGCTGGTGCTGCATGCTGACTGCTTCACACTGTGCCATGGCATGCTATAGCTGTTGGATGTGTGGCTGAGTGCCTGCAGACGAGTAGTTTAGCATGCACGCGTGCCTGAACACACAAGTAGGGGTTGGGCAACAAAGTGCTTCACAAGAGTGCCCGAACACACTTTGACGATGAGTTCATGATCATACTGCAAACGCAGTTTCAACGTGTTTCACATGAAGTTCACGATCATACTGTTCACACAAAAGGACACGTGGTGCTTGCAGGGCTGACCTATGTGCTGGAGTTTGCACTAGCGTTAACTGAGGGAGACGCCAGCAGCAGGTCAAAGGTGCTTGTGCAAGTTGGAGACGAGCTGGTCAACTCAAGCGCGTATGGCTGCACGTGTTTTTGAACATGTATTGAGTGTACTCGTGGACTTCACCTCAGTGTGGTTGTGAACATGGTTTCGAGCTTGTGACTATGAGCTTGCAGTGTGATCGTGAATCCCACACCGGGAAAATCTTGAACCTTATCTGGAACATGTTGACTATGCAGTTGCAGTGTGCTCCTGATATATAAAACATGTTGACAACTCACTTTTGCAACGTGATGGCGAGCTTCATCTAGGACATGTTGACTATGCGCTTGCAGTGTTATGGTATACATCATCTAAAGCACAGATCACAGATCTGGCTCATGCCTACGCTCAGCTGCCGTGCACTCTCATTGCTGCTGCTGCTGCAGATCTGCCGCAGCATTTGCCATGCTTCCTGTGGCAGTCAGTGCAGCTCATAGCGGCATCAGGGCAGCCGGTCATCAGCCGCCCCTTGGTCTCCTCAGTCCACCTTCTGCAGTCCATGGTGCTCCTGCTATCCTCAGATGAATACGTACGGGGCCATAGCATCGACTGGGCATGGGCAGAGACAGTGGTGCAGCAGCTGCTGAAGTGTGCAGTGGCCGCTGGCGTTATGAAAGCGCTGCCAGGCAGCAGCACAGCAGCAGCAGCAGCAGCAGCTGTGTTATCCAAAGCAGCTGGCGGCAACGGCAGCAGCAGCAGCAGGGACAGCGATACCGAGCAGCGCCACATTGCTGGTGTCATTCACGTTTCGCTGCTGCTGATTGACTCAGCTGTTGAGGTGTCAGCTGTTGAGGTGGCAGCTCCATGTAAGCCAGGCGAGACGTACAGTGCAGACCCTGCGGGCGCGTTCCTTGCCAGCCCTGCAGTAGCAGAGTTGCTAGCATCGCGCTGCCTGCTGATGCACAAGCAGCATGTGCAGCACCAGAAGGAGCAGCAGCAGCAGGGTCAGGCGCTGATACGGCAGCTGGGCAAGCGCATGCGTGGTGACCTGCTGCTGCTGGCAGACCCAAGGGATCGGCTGCTGCCGCTTCTGCCAAGCAGAGAGTTTCTGGCAGCTGATGTTCCAGTGCCAGCTGCTGGTGACGCCAGCTTTGGCGTAGATGACGTCACTTGCCGCTTGCAGGCGCTGGAAGTCAGCATCAACAATGCAACCGGAGGCACTCTCCGCAACCACGCTGGGCTGTCAGCGGCCGCACTGCAGCTGTCTGTGCAGCTGCTGCGGATGTGTGCCGCATATTGGCAGCAAACCTACCACAGCCTGAGTGAGCAGCAGCAGATGCTGCTCTCCATGGGGGCTACCGATGTTGCTCCTGACAGGATGGCAGAGCTGTCAAGACTCGAGCTGCAGCTAGCCCCAGCGCAGCAGCTGTTCAGAAACTGCATGCAGCTGCTGCATGCGCAGCTGAGCACACTGTGGGGTAGCGGGCTGTGGCAGCCGCCGCTGCAGCTGCTGCAGCAGGGAGGAGGGGAGGTGCTGCTGCAGGGCCTGACGCTGGCGGTGCATTGCGGCAGCTTGCACCGTCAGTTGGGAATTCTGGACGTGTTCAGCGCGCCCGATTTGGTGTCGGCCGTGTACTATGTGGGAGGTGCGCAGGGGTGCAACTTTGCATGGGAAAGCTGCATGTGGATCATGCCTGCAATTGTTATGTGCCCATCTCTGATTATTTAAGCAGGACTGACTGTGTGATGCGCTTGGTCAACAAGGGCTTTTCAGAGGTGTTGATGGTTTGATCTGTTTGTAGTATTGCTCACACATACTTGTCTACATGTGGTGCAGCTGAATGCAGTTTGCAGCATGCTACTACAGTTACAGTTACAGTTATAGTTACAGCTACACGCCTGCCCAATGAATGCACCATGTGCTTGCATCCGACCTCCTGTGACAGCCTCAAAGACTCTGCAAACTAAAGCTGATCCTGCTGCTGCTGCCTGCTGCTGCTGTCATCTTTTGATCAGACTGGGAGGAGGATGACGCCCTAGCGTCACGCCGCGCGCTGTTTGCCAGCCAGCTTGCGCGCAAGCACCCAGTAGCCTTCGTCCAGTTTGTTGACATCTGCGCACGATCAGGGCGAGTAGGCATGCAGCAAGTAGGGCGGCACACACAGGCCCCCCTGTGTGTGCGGCTGCTTCACCTGGCGGCTGCTGGATGTTCAGGGTTAGGCACCAAGGGGCTGGCAGAGGTGCTCATCAGCCCAGCAGCAACAGCAGTACTGGGCTCGGCGCTGTGTAGCTTGTCTAAGGTAGCTGTGCAGCACACACAGGCAGTGAAAGCAGCAGCAGCAGCAGCAGCAGGGGATGCTAGGGAAGATGTGGAGCTATCCCAGCTGCTGCTGTCCAGCCCAATACTGCTGTTCAGCGGGCCGCTGACACAGCTGGTCAATGAACTGCTGCCTGCAATAAGGCAGCATGGGCAGCAGCTCCCAGCAGCAGCAGCAGCAGCAGCAGCGGCAGCGGTGGTAGTAGCAGCGATGGGAGTAGCAGCCCCAATGGCAAGCAAGCCTGGGCCAGTGCTGTGTTTCTGGCTGTGCTGCTGATGCGTTGCTTTGTCCAGGTGCACGACGCTGCAGCAAGCGTACCAGCTGCAGCAGCAGCAGGCCTCGCTCAAGATGCTACAGCTGCCCCGATTGTCAGCAACTTGGATGTGAGGGTGGAACAGATGATGGTCTGCATGCTTGCGGTGTTCCAGCTGGCTTTTGTAGTGCCTGTTGGCACATTGAAATGTTGGAAGGAGCTGCAGGCAGGTTTGGTCGTCACAGGAAGTCCACGTTCAGCAGCTGCAGCAGCAGCTGTAGCAGCTGAGCCAGCACAGGCGGCAGCAGCAGCGCCTGTGCAGTTTGACAGCAGCAGCAGCAGCAGCAGCAGCAGCAGAAGCAGAAGCAGCAGCCAGCCTGTGCACTGGCAGCACCTGCTGTGTCTATACCCGTCACGCAAGCTGGTAACTGGCGCTTTCAATTTCACACAGGCTTGGAGCGATGCAGAAGTTGATGCTGTGCTGGGCAGCAGCCGAGTGATTCCAGATGCAAGCTCAGAGGGCCAGTCCATAGAAGAAGTTTATGCAGCAGTTCTTAGCAAAGAGCAACTAGCAGAGATGCGGCAGCTGTACCAAGATGCATTGCGATTCTGCAGGACATCGACGGCTCTGGCACCGCTGCCTGTGGTGTGCAACAACCCTGGATGTGGCGAGCTGGGTGGTGTGTCAGAGGCGGCAGCTGCGCGCTACGTGTGTGCGGGGTGCGGGTGCCGCTACTGCAGCGCTGCCTGCCAGGCTGCTGGCTGGAGGAGCCACAAGAAGGCCTGCAGGGGCATGGCAGCATACGGGCTGAGAGTCGAGCGCTGGTAGGGTGTGCACTGCTACGGCTGACTCAGGCTGTATCCAGTGGTGCTGCAGCAGCCAGGGCACAGCTTTGGGTTGTCTGTTGCAAGAATATGTTGCGGTGACCAGGGGGGGGAAATATACTGAAATACAACATGCTGAAAAAATGCCACGGGCCCCGCAGGGGCCCTACCCCATGCAAGTAATGGCAATAGATGATACAGAAGGCCTGTATCAGCAGTGCTTGCTGCATGCTCGTTATGAAGCCTAGCTGCAGACTGGGGTTGGCTGGGTTCCTGCAGCTGCAGTCTGCAGGCTATGATGTGACCAGTGCACCACCCATGGGAACATTGTAGGAAACAGAAGGCCAACATTGCCCGTCTCAGGCGCAAGTTGTGCACGTAGTGTCGACAGTAGGTGCACGTAAGTAGTGCATATGTCACACTGCGGCGGCGATTACCTGGCAATGCCAAGCGGCTTCTTGCAACTTAGGTCATCATTTCAGTTCAAGTTGGACCCAATGTGTACTGTGAACCTAATATTTTAAGTGGAGCAGCTGTGAACCTAATATATCTGGTATTCCAAACAGTGTTGGATTGACTCGTCACAACGTCATGTTACATTGTGGCAGTCCATCGCTTTGTGTCCTGCAGCGCCACGATGGTGGCAATGCTGGTACCAGCACCAAACTTACGCGTATCAATATCAAGCAGTTCAGCTTGTTGGCCGCTGCGGCTGTTGCAAACACCTTCAGAGCACTCAAGACCCTTGAATAGCCGGTGAAAGCAGTCTGCTGCGCGCTGCTGCTGCTGCCGCTACTGGTGCGCAATAACACCGTTCAACGGTGACTGTGTCACAGCGTATGATACAAGACGGAACCACTTCAACTCAGTTGAGACAAAACACCGCAGTGCTGTGCTCTTCCCCCCAATCCACACTCCAAGCCCCCGCTGTATATGTACAAGCAGCTTGTGTTATACACCCACACCATGACGAGCTCTCCTCTGCACACCTCTCAAAGAATGGCTGTGATCCTGCCTGCTTGCAGGCTTGCCACAGGACAAACCTGCTGCAACTGCTGCCGCCAACACCAGAATGCGCCTGCTGCTGCTGCTGCTGCTCTGCTAGCTTGCTGACCTGGCCGAAGTTGCTGCGCTGCTCTTCAACTGACTTCTGCCTTCAAAGAGACTAACATGGCCCAGCCGAAGCACTTCACATAGTTGACGCCCACAGCCGCAGCATCGCAGCTGCAGCATTGGTGCAGGCGGCAAATGCACTCAAGCGGCCATGACCCTGATTGGCACACCAGCCAGCACCTCGTCTGCGTGCGGCTCTGCCGCCGTGTTGTCTGGCGCAAACAGCTGCGGCAGCACTGCAGGCAGCTCGTCAAAGTGGCGCACCACCAGGTCTGCACCAGGCACGTGCTGCGCGCTGTCACTGACCAGCACCTGCAGGCAGGCAGCGCCGCAGTTACACACATAATACGGTCAATACCACTTGCTGTGTGCAGTACCATGCGCAGGCAGCTGCTCAAGTGACAGCTGGTTGACAGCATAATGCACATTGCAGGGTGCAGCCAGGTCGGGGTGAACACACTCAAGCGGCAGCTGCTGGTTGACAGCATACGCACACTGCAAGGTCAGCTGCTTGCTCTGCGCAGCTCACCGTGAAGATGCCCAGCTCATGCGCTGCTGCAATGTTGCGCGGGCTGTCGTCAATGAAGATGGTGTTGCTGGCAGTGGCACCGATGCGCTCAAGCACCAGCTGATACACCTGCAGCCAGCAAGCAGGCATTGCCAACGCAAACAATCAGCAGCGATGATGCAGACAGTGCTGCACTAAGCTAGGCCTGCTCAGCGAGCATGGGTTGTGTACTCCAACCAACACTCTAGCTTGCAGCATCAACCAATTACACCTTTCAGCAGGCATGTGGCACTTCTCACTAGTAGCTGCAGCATGCTCCTGAGCAGCTGAGGCAGCATGTATCACCCAGCCTGCTGCTAGGAACAGCACTCACGTGCTTGCTAGGCTTGCAAAGCACCGGCCTGTCTGCTGTGATGATGCCTGCCTGCTGCCCCAGCTCCTGCACATTCTCGTAGCAGAAGACGTCCTGCAGGCGCACACACAACAGCATGCGTGAAAAAGCTATGCACAGGTATGATACATGCGTGACGAAAAGTAGCAAAAGATGCGAGAAGGGTGATGCACCATGGGTGCACGCATACAGTTATGGCCCCCGGTGCACTGCAGTACCGCATGGTACTGCAAGCAATGTACATATTCCGAGGCTGCAGGCAGCGCTGCTGGCTCACCTGGAAGCAGTCGCTGATGCCTAGCCGCTTCAAGCACTTGACTGCATGCCGGCAGTCTGCGTTTGTCAGCAGGTGCTTCTGCAAGTTGCACCGCGCCAGAACCTGCAAGAGCAGGGGCAGAGGTTAGATGCTTGTTCAGTATGCTTGCACCTGCTGCAACCCCCAATATGGCACATGCATACGATACAAAGAGAAACAAGGCTGCACACAGAAACTTGTTTGCATGGCTAAAAAGCTAAACATGACTGCACGCGCATAATTCCTTGTAGTAGACTTTAAAGTGCCATCCTGAATTACCGGCTGGTGCCCAGCTGCGCACCTGGCGTGTGGTTGGCTGCTCATGCAGCAGCTTGTCATACTCCAAGCTGTCGTGCACCGCTGCATGCCAGTCCTCAACGTCTAGCTGGTAGCCGTGTGTTAACAGCCCACACATAGTGGTGCCATAGCCGTGATACAGCTCGCGCGATAGGTCGTGCACCTCTGCCACAGGCACACCCAGCTTGTCTACCATGTAGCCTGCAGGAGTAGCATCAGCGTCAGTAGGGTGTGGTCAAGCAGTACAGCACAATGCAAACCACAAACAGGTTGCAAGGACTTGATGCCGACTGTAATGGGAATGCGAGGCAGCTGCATGCGCACCCCAAGCACTGGCAATGCAGCAAGCATGCTAGCAACGCCAGTGCTGGCACTGTGCCGCTGTGTTGTTGCTTGTGCTGCTGCTGGCAGCAGCATCAACTTGAAGATACTCTGGGCAAATGGTTACTGGCATTCTATAAGCCAGCAAGCTGCATGGGAGCTGAAGATTCCTCGTCATCATATGCTGGCAACCCCGTACACTCACGTTTGATGTTCTGGGCCACGCTCAGCGGAATCACCTCTGCAATCATCAAAACGCACATTGACGTAGGTTACTGTGAGTTTTGCACAAGGCATGCGAGCTTTGCCGAACGTCACAGGAGCAGGAGCTCACCTATCCGGTAGAGGCAGTCGTCCAAATCGCAGAGAATGTGTGAAAACTCACGCCCGTAAACAACATTCTCTGCTGCAAGGGCTCCCATTTTCCCGAGGAGTTGGAGGTGCTGAGCACTGCTCGTTTGTTGAGAATTGAGCGCTGACGAGAGCTTGGCACCCCTACAACTCAACGAAAATAAAGTGAAAGATGCAGAGTGTCGAACAACTCGTAGCTACGCCTTGATGAAGGCCCTGCGAACCTCAAAGTCTCTCTGGGTCCATGTTGAGTCACTGCCAAAACCCTCACCGCACCTTTGGACACTTGGTGAATGCTGTTGTGGCCCCCTTTGATCCGATGAGGTTGTAATGGTCACAAGGTGCTGATCAGCAGCCCCCGAGTGCATGTGTTAGTGCTGCTCACAGCACTTTGGACCAGATGCCTCCAGGCCAGGCTAGCACTGGTGCTTGCTGAAGCATGCCACCTGTTTATGAACTGCATAATTCAAGTTATGTAATACGTTCAGTACTCAACTAAATTGGCAGCATCATCCGCTAGGGGTGGATTGCTGACCATGCAGGTTGCTGCCAGATCATCAGCGCTGCTAGCAGTGCCTGCACCAAGCACCAAGAGCAGTGTTGACATATGATAGGGCCGCTCAAGCATTGTGTGTAAGCACTTACCTTGTCACAGGTGCACGAGGATTGGTTGCTGCATCCTGCAGTGGCGTTTGCACACGTTGCATCGATTGAACGATGTCAGGACAGCTGTCAATGACACGGGTGGTTATTCTTGCTATTCTTGCCATGAGCTGGTGTTACACTGGTGTCACACAGCCATCATGAAGCAGACTGTTGAGCCCTTCACCTGGAGTTATTGTTCTGGTGGATTCTGACAGCAGTCTGTGTGCTTACATCAGACACAGACACAGACAGCACAGTTGGCTCACCTGCTGCTGATGGTTGATCGCAACTATTGAGCTAGGGCATCTATTGCTGACGTCATGGGTGACCGGTACAGAGACGAAGGTGGCTATCACAAGGGCGGTGGGGGAGGTAGCCGGTGGGACAGGAGGGACTCGGGAGGAGGGGGCTACGGCAGGTGAGGGCCTGGGTCACGAGAGAGCCGATCGCTTGATGTGTCTTACCTTGAGTACGACGATCAACCTGTTCGCTATTTGCAAAAAAGCGGTAGAGCGCTGTCAGCTCGATGGGCCAGCAGCAGTCCGTCAGTTTCAGCAACAGCAGCAGCAGCAACAGCAGCAGCAGCAACAGCAGTGGTACAACTGTGGGCTGTTTGTCGAAGCTAAGGATAGATCCTTGTACATATATGTACGTATATATGTTTGTAAAGTCACCCTCTGAGACGCACATAGCATGAGTGTATGCTACCCCTGTGCAGTTCAACACGAACAGCAGCACCAGGTGCACCATGACTATGCAGCGACGTATCTGTGTAGCAGAGTGCAACTGTAGCATATGTAGGCAGTGTTCCGACCTACCCTTACTTGCAATGATGCCAGCAGCTGATATACTCCCTTCCGATGTATCTGCAGGCGTGATCATGGCAGTGGCGGTGGTGGGCAGTACCGCCAGGGTGGCGGGTACAGGGGCGGGGGTGGGGGTGGGGGTGGTGGCAGTGGCTATCGTGGGGATGGTGGTGGCGGGGGTGGGGGTGGCCCACGGCGCCACCAGGCCAGCTTTGTGGGCCAGAAGCGTGGCCGTGAGGAGGCTGCAGCACTCGACCCTAAGAAGCAGTTCATCACGCGACTGCTGCGGCTAGGGCAGCCTGGGCAGCTGAGCGACGTGAGTGTGACTAGCAGCAATGCTGCTGCTCAACGTGGTGGTGCAGCCAATGATTGGGTGCAGTCAAGTTTGCTGCTGCAGTATTTGAGTGCGCTGAGAGTGCCTGCAGTGAAATAGGGCAGTCACAGCAGCGGTGTACGATTGTGAGTGGAGGAACTGCGCAGCAGTGCCTCAGGGTACCTGAGACACAGGACAGACGCAATAGCTGGGTTCGCCTCTTGCTCAATGCAGTGGGTGACGACTTTGTATGCTGCTGTGTCTGCCCGCATGCTGCTGCAGAGCGACAAGACCGTTGCTGGTGACACTCCTGAGAAGACGGTTGAAAATGCGCTGTGGGCATTCAAGCAGGAGATCAAGCACAAAACAGAAAACGTGGGTCTTGGCACCGTCATCAACTGCGACCATTGTCAAACTATATGTTTGCACAGCAGCAGTTGCATGACTCTGCCTGCATGTGCGTGTCTTTTGCAAAGCAGCCATCATGTGGTGTGCCTGCACAGCTCAGTACAGCAACGCCCGTATCTGCTGTGTGCGGCCTGTTCGTCAGTGTGCCTGCTGACACAGCCGCACCCTGCTGTTGCTGCCTTCTTGCAGCTGAATGATGTGGTGCTGGAGGCTGTCGTCAGCTGCTCACACAAGACGCTGCACTACGCTGTGCTGCTGGGTGAGCAGATAGGGAATGAACATACCTGGCCAGCATGCCCAACCCATGTTGAATTTGCTAGTGTTCGTAACCTGGGGCCAGCCGGAAGTGCAGCAGGTGCTTCTTCTATAGCATGCACTGCAGGTGCCGCGCTGGCATGCAGCGCAGCATGCAGCGCGGGTACGACATGCAAACAAGCAGGCTCCTCACTGGTGCCGAACATCTGTTATGTTGCTGTCTCTGCTGCTGCTTGTGCCACCAGGCCTGCTGCATGGCGAGAGCCCTGACTGGGTGGGCAGCTTTGTGGCTGCTGCTGGGCAGCGCTTTGAGGCTGAGCTGGCAGCTGGCCAGGTGGATGGGCCGCGCCTGCTGCTGCGCCTGTTTGCGTGCCTGAGCCGCGCCTGCGTGCTGCACCATGCTGATGTGGTGGGGCTGATGCAGCGGCTGGTGGAGGTGGCACACAGCCTGGCTGCGTCAGGTGCGGTGCTGGTGATGTGGACGCATGCAGCAGGGATGCTGCGGTGGATGAGAGTACTGTGCATGCCTGCGAATCAGCGGGATTGCTTGCAGGAACTGCATCTTGTTGCGTATCGGGAGTGCTTGCAGGAACGCGTCATGTTGCTGATGAGGAGCGCTTGCAGGAAGTGCGTCATGTTGCTGATTGGGAGTGCTTGCAGGAACTGCGTTATGTTGCGGATTGGGAGTGCTTGCAGGAACTGCGTCATGTTGCGGATCGGGAGTCAACTTTGGTCCAGTTACCGAAGTTGCCCTTGTGCTTGCAGTATGTTTGACGCAAAGCATCAGCACGCTAAGCGCGTACCCGGCTTGCTGTTTGCGCCTACTTCGTGAGTGTGTATTGGTGTTCATGCGTGCATGTATCCATCTTCATGTTTGCATGCATCTGTGTTCATGCGTGCATGCATCCGTGTTCGTGCGTGGTCTTGCAGGCAGCGACCCCACTGGCCTCACCTGGCAGCCGTGGAGTGACGCGCTGGTGGCCATGGTGCTGGGCGGCCTGGTGTGGGGCGGCCTGGCCCTGCAGGAGGGCTGCCCGGCTGAGCACAGCAGCCTGCTGGAGGCGGTGGCTGCCTACATGGCAGCTCGGCCCATGCAGGTGCGTGCAGCTCAAGGCTTGTATGTAGTACTATACGCAGTGTTACCGCACTACTGTCATGTGTTCGATGCTTGCAGGCATGCTGCATATGCCATTAGTGCACGTTGCCGTGTGGGACAGCAAGTTTTGATGACCGTAGTATGTTGCAGGGTGTTTTGTTGTTACGAGGCGATGTGTCGTTGACTGATGCATCCACTAAGTTGTTGCGTTTTGTTTCTGATGATATTTGGGGTAGTAGGGGGGTGTGCCGAGTGATATCTAGGAGCATTGCTGAGTATCTTGTCCAAGCTTGGGATGTGCGTAATATTTGCAAACACAATGGAGCAGTGCTCCCTCTTTCTTCCGCTCCTGAGGGGCGCGGGGCCGATGGCGTTGATGCTATGGCTTAATGGGTAACATGATGATGATGATGAGGCGATGTGTCCTTGCTGCTGGTGCCCTTGCAGGAGTCTGTGGAGCTGCGGCCCATGTATGGCGCCTCTGATGCATCAGATGCGTCAGCAGCCAGTGACAGCGGAGGCGCCAGCTTCCTGGGCCAGCTGTGGGATGCAGTGCAGGTGAGGACGGCACTCTGCAGTGCAGTCTGTTATGATGATTGTGGTGATGGCTGCTTGCTGGTGTAGCCGGCGGATCTGCATACAACAGGCGCTGGTTAGTCGGGCTTAGAGTCAAGACAACACTGCTTCAGTCACAGTGGCGACGTTCTAGTGTGCCGAGGGGCACAGCATGCATGCGTGACTTGCTGCCATCACGTGACTCACAACAGCTGGGTATCTGTGGACGCTACTGTTGCTTACAACATGGTATGTTTGACCGTGCAGGTGCTGCGGGACCCTGAGGTCAACTGGGCAGTGCAGAGCATCCCCAGCGAGCTGCTTGACGCCTTCCATGCAAAGCTGGCCGGCCAAGCAGCAGCAGAGCTGCCACCCATCCAGCTGCCGCAAGGCGTGCCGGGCGTTCCTGCAGATGCAGCAGCGCAGGGGCCAGTGCAGCGCGCACAGACAGCACTAGCACTGCAGGACAGGTGGGGGTTGGTGGCAGAAGACAATCCATGCTTGCTAATTGTGCTTGGGCGCAGGTATTCTCCGCTTTAGCATGTATCGCTTGCGCTTGTGCCTACTAGTGCATAGGGTATTGTAACTCACCTGTGCAGGTGGTAGGTAGGCAACACTGGTGCTGTTGTGTGTTGTTGCAGGTATCCTCCGCGTGGTGGCATGGTGGTGCTGGACTCGCAGTACACTGATGGTGGCCGCATCGCTGCGGAGCGCTTTGTGGCTGAGGAGTACATCATTGACCTGCTGGGCGCATTTGACAGTCACAGGTGGGCATACACATTGTACATGCATGTGTTTGCGACACAAAGTGGCCATGCATGTGAATGGTCAGGCCTGCTTGAATGTAGCACCCAGAGAATAACCGCGAAATAAAAACAGCCACACAACGCAAGGCAGGGTGGGGCTGCGTGTGACATACGTTATGCAGCACCTCATCACCATCTTCCCCTGCCGTTGCTGTCGCAGGGTTGAGCTTGCGCAGATGCTGTGCTCAGGCCTCCCCCTGCCATACGACTACTCTGGCCTGCTCTGTGAGACCCTTTTCGCGCAGCTGCTGCGCCTGCCAGGCCCGCGGCTGTGCCCTGTGGCCTTCAGCGCACTCATCGCACACGCTGCAATCCTGCGGCCAGCCTTCCCCAAGTACCTGGCAGGCAGTGTGCGGCAGCTGTACCTGCGGCTGCAGTTCCTGGCGCCTGAGCTGGCTGGGAGGCTGGCTGACGTGCTGGCGCACTTCATCACCAACATGAACTTCAGGTGCGGGTGTGCAGCCTGGCAGTTGCAGTGTGCACACAGCGTCTGCCATGTGCAGCATTTGCTGGTTACAGCCTCCTGTGCAGTTGTTTGCGTTGCGTTACTTTGTTTGTTGTTTGGTTTTGCACACATGCATGCCAAGCACTCCCAGTCGTGGCAAAGCACGTATCAATCGTGGAAGCCCAATTGACATATTCTTGAAGCAGCTGCTGACCTACTTGCACCATGCGCTGTCATCCGCGTCCCCCCACCACTCCATCCACCCATCATCGCAGGTGGCCGTGGGACAAGTACCGCGGAGGCCTGTCGCAGCCCCCGGGTGGCCCCCAACGCACCTTCCTGGTGCTGGTGCTGCAGCACCTGGTGCGCCTCACTGCATGGGACCACCAGATGCTGCTGCAGGAGACGCCACCAGAGTTCCTGGCCCTGCTGGGGGAGCAGCCGGGGTTCAACGGCCTGCCAAACCCTGAACCCTACCCTCCTCCGCCTAAACCGCCAGCGCTGCTGCCGCCACCTGCAGCCGCAGCAGCAGCTGGGGATGAGGCGATGGCAGATGCTGAGTGTGCAGCAGGGGACAAGGATGGCGAGGATGATGCGGTCGAAGACGCAACAGCAGCAGCAGCACCAGATGATGCTATGCAGCAGGATGAGCAGCAGCAGGAAGCAGCAGAGAAGTCAGAACAAGAGGAGCAGCAGCAGCAGGATGGTGATCAAGCCATGCAGGAGGCTGGGGATGGGCAGCAGGCGCAGAAGTTGGCTGAGCCTCCTGCTGATCCCGAGATGGTGTGGGCTGGCAAGCTGCTTGGGGTGATGCAGGCGCGGCCACCCCCGCAGCACAAGCCCCTCAGCTACGAGCAAGTGCTGGAGTGGGTGGACCAGCAGCAGGTGGGGCGCACTGACGGGCATCACAGCAGCTATGTGCTTGCCACAGAACCGTGTTGCAAGCATGGAGTGGTTTATCCCTGTTGGGTTTGGGGCGCGCTCTGGCAGCCGTCACAGCAGCTGTGCGTGCACCCTGCACGGCGCAACTCATGCTGCTTGCTTTGCATGCTTGCTTTGCATGCTTGCTTTGCATGCTTGCTTTGCATGCTTGCTTTGCATGCTTGCTTTGCATGCTTGCTTTGCATGCTGGTGAAACCCTGCTTGCATGATGTTGTGCTGCTGTGTCCTGCCTCTGCCGTGCGTTGTGAGCCCTGCAGTACATGGTAGAGCCATATGATACATATGCATCTGGTGCGTCCTCCCATCCGCTGCCACCTGTATTTTGCTGAACACATTCTTCACTTCCTTTCAGAGGCCTAATATTGTCCTGTTGCGCTCTCTCTTGCCTCCGCTGCCGCCTGCAGATGGGTGAGTAGCTGGGCTCCCCTGAGGCCCAGCCGCGGACTTGCCTGTGTTTTGGTTCGCACAATCATCATTCCTTGCAAGGGCCTAACATTTTCCTGTTACGCCCTCTCTTCTCCGCTGCCGCCTGCAGATGGGTGAGGTGCTGGGCTCCCCTGAGGCCCAGCTGCGTACTTACCTTTGTTTCACTTCGCACAATAATTATTTCCTTTCAGAGAACCAACATCGTCATGTTGTGCGCTCTCTTTCCTTTGCTGCCACCTGCAGATAGGTGAGGTGCTGGGCTCCCCTGAGGCGCAGCTGCGTGCCGTGGCGCGTGCTGTGCTGGCTGCGGGCTCCAAGAGCTGCAGCCACTGCTACGTGCTGCTGGAGCGCTACAACCCGCTGCTGCTGCAGCTGCTGGGGGACGTGGGCCAGCAGCAGGGGCAGCAGGCACTGCTGGCTCTGCTGGGGGCCATGTACAGCAGCATGAGTCAGCGGCTCAGCCTGGCACTTGCACGGTGAGCTGAATGCGTGGTGTGTGTTGTGTGCAGGGGAGGGTGTGGTTGGGCAGTGCTGTGTGCTGTCAGTGAGTTGCTGGAGCTGCAAGGTGTGGTCTGCTCTGCGTTGCTTCGTTGATGCTGCGACAGCCGATACCCAGCATGCCGAATCGTACAGAGTTCACTGTTCGTACCGCTTACTGTTCTTGTTGAACGTCACTACACCGGCGATCCTGCTGGCTTGACCACAGACTGCAAAACTCTCCCCTTTCTGCTGTTGTTGTCTTGTTCACTGCAGGCTGCTAGAGCTGGGTCTGTGTATCAAGCATGCTGGATTGTACACTGGCTACCCGTCAACGCTGTACTGTTCTTGTGGTTCATTACTATCCTGGCAGTCATGCTGGCTTGACCACACACTAATACTACGTCTCTCTGCTGTCGTTCACTGCAGGCTGCTAGAGCTGGGTCTGTTGAGCCCTGTGGCTAGCGTCAGCTGGCTCACTGCCTCCCCCATGCTGCAGTTTGGCCCAGCACCGCACGAGGCTTCTGCCAGCGACGCATGGTCACTGCTGCACAGCATCCTGTCAGGCACATTTGCACGCTACGACGGGGCAGTCCAGCACAGGGCTCGCTTGCAGGACCAAGTCAAAAAGGCCCGCACAAAGCTGAACGTAGCATCAGAAGAGTCTGCTGCAGCCATGGAGGCGCAGCAGCAGGCAGAAGAGGCAGCAGCGCGGGGAGAGGATGCAGACGCAGCGCGTGCAGATGCAACGAACGCGCAGCGGCAGCGGATTGTGTGGCCGGGCGGTGAGGGTGGCGGCAGTCGCTCCGGGCCTGTGCACAGGGCTGAGGTTGCTGCGTTGCGTGAGCAGCTGATGGCGAAGAAGCTTGCTGCTGCTGAGGAGGCGCTGACTCAGCACGAGGCACAGCTGGCAGGGCTGGAGGGGGTGCGGGGAGAGACGCTGCTGCAGGTGCGGGGTCAGCGTCAGTTGCACTGCATATTTCTTCGAAGTCGCATCTGCTTGCGCTTTATGCTATGCATGTGTTGATGCGGGGAGAGATGCTGCTGCAGGTGCGGGGTTACTTGAAAGTTGAAAGTGTCACTGCAAAGGGCCGCATCTACTTGTGTTGTGCGGCTGTGCAGGTGTTGGATGTCCTTGTGCGTGCCTGTGCTGCAGTGTGTAGCACTGGGTGGGGAGGGTTGAGCTGCTGGCACGTGCGCTGCAGGGATTGCATTGTCTGCTGATTGTCTGCTGACTTGTGGAGAAGGCAGCATATATTCAAGCTGACATCCTGCTAAGCTTTGCTGTACTCATCTCATCATCTCATCTCATGCTGTGTCACTGTGCTGTCTTGCAGGCCTTCCAGGGCCTCATTGGTCGCCTGCTGGAGGCACTAGCAGCAACCGCACAGCAGGCAGCAGACGCAGAGGCAGCAGCAGCTGCTGCGGCTGACGCAGCCGCAGCAGATGAGCAGGGAGAGGACCAAGAGGGAGAGGAACAGCAGAACGGCCAGCAGCAGCAGCAGGAGGCAGCGGCGGCAGAGCTAGCAGCAGCAGAGGCGGCTCGTCGGCTGTGTCTGGCGCAGATGCAGGGCTTTTCGCGAATGTACTGCAGCCAGGTGGTGCAGCTGGGCCTGGCTGGGCAGCTGCTGCAGCACGTTGACTCACTAGCACTGCAGGAGCAGGACGTGCGCGCAGCGATCCTGGGGCCACTGTACCTGGAGTGATCCTGGGGCCACTGTACCTGGAGTGAGTGAGCCTGCCAGTGCAATGCAGCCACTGAGCGCGTGACGTGCCTGTTCTGTCTAGGCGTGCTGGCGGCTTGCTGGCCGGTTTCTGTCCAAAGTTACTGCAGCTGGTTGTACGGCGGTGGATTGCGCAGCTACAACTGGCCATGCCCAGTTGGACCCCGTAATTGGTCACATGCAGTCATCATCATCAAATTACCAGATCAAGCCATAGCATCAACGCCATCGGCCCGTTGGTCACATGCAGTGTTCATTTTGGTGCAAATTGGGCTTTGTGAGACGTTTAGTACCTGTAATGAGCACACTCCCGCTAGCGGCTACGCAAACAGGGGGGGGCTAAGGCTGACGTGCGAGCAGCCAAATGGGCACAAAGGTTGCGTGGGTGGTGGTGTGTGACGTGTTGGCGTGCTCGGAGAGAGCTGCCTTGGATTTTACTGTTGCTATGTTGGCTCAGCGCGAAGCACACCATGAGCGCGATGTGGCCAGTGCACTGCACGTGGTGCCTGCCACTGTGCAGCTGCTTTTGATGCCATCACTAGGCTGGTGGAGACGTTGTGTTGCAGCCAACTGAAGCAGAGCAATAGGCAGCGCACCTGATCTGCAGTTTTCACTGATGGTGCGGCAGTCACTGCGGTAGTGTGCCGACATGCAGCAGTACGGCCGTGCTCCCACTGGCTATCTAGCTGGAACAGTGCAACTAGAAGCTGAAACTGTGCTGAGGCCGCGACAGGCCTTGAATCAGCCCCCACCGGCCCCCACCTCCACAAATTGCATGAGGATTATCATCATCAAATTACCCAATCAAGCCTTAGCATCAACGCCATCGGCCCCGCGCCCCAAAGACAGGCATTGAACATAATAATAATTATTATAATCAATCCTTGTAAGCCATACCTTTCGGCATCGGCAACCGTGCCTCACCCACTGGGGAGGCGGAAAGCAGACTGATTATTTTCTCTATTTTCGGTGTAAGGTAGACCACCCAGACCCTTACACCCCTTCCTAGGCAGCATGTGGGAATCACCCCATACGGTGGACTGCATACCTAGCAGGGCCGGTGTGTATATAGCCAGCAATCGACGGAGTCCTGCATTGAACATGTATTGCCAGTAACTTACAACGGTTGTGCCGCAGCAATTTAGTACCAACAATACACAACCACGTCACGTGGGCCACGTGATGTACATGTGTCTTCAGTCAAGCTAATGCACCGTGCCTGAGGCAGTGCCAACTGCAGTGCCAACTTGGCAACGGCTTGTCTAGCTAGAGATCTCTGAGACTCGTATCCGAACCTTGGAAACTTCGAACCCCTAGAGTAAAGACAGAAACATGATCAGACAGTCACCAAACATCTTCGATTGCTTATGTGCGCCAATAACAGACCCATCTGCAACAATATCATCTGCTGCACCAGGTAAAAATATAAATTCATTATCCAGCATCAGAAATCCATCAAGTGCTCATCAGGGATTCGATCCCTACAGGCTATATGACAGCAGTGCGCCTATGTCAACTAGGATGCAGCACCGCGGCGCGCAGCTCAGCCCTGCATGATGCGCAGAGACACCAGCGCACACGCAGCCAAGCACCGCAGCACCTTAGCCCTGCCAGACAGCCCCCGGCACGGTGCCGATGCATTGCTGCTGCTGCTCCCACCAGACACCTCTGCAAACTCTGCTGCTACTGCTGCTGGCGATGCTGCAGTGATGCTGCTGTCAGCATCAACAAAGTCCACGCTTCTGCTGCCGCTGCCGCCACCAGACACCTCAACAAACTCCATTGCTGCTGCTGCTGCTGTTGCTGCTTGGGACGCGGCAGCACTGCACGGCTCATCGCCAGTAGAACTGCTGCTGCAGTCCTCGCTGCTGCCTGCTGTCTGCTCATCTGTGCAGGAGAAGCCGCTCATGCCCCGAGCAACATAGCTACCGGAGGAACTGCATGGGTCCTGCACAGGAGCAGACATGCTGCTGGCTGCAGCGGAGGGCTTGCTGCTGCTGCTGCTGGCTGCATGCTGAAGCACGCTGTGGTCCTGCTGCTGGCGCCAAAAAGTGTCCGAGGCTGCAGATGCCAAGCTGTCACCTGCAGTGCAGCTGCTGATGCTGCTGCTGCTGCTTGGGTGCTCAAACCAACTCCGGTCCTGCTGCTGCTTCTAGGCAGAGTCTGCATGGGCTGCAAAGGGCAGGCTGCTTGCTGTCACTCAAAAGGCAGTGCTGCCAACGAATGTGATTGGGGTGTCTGGCCCCACCACTGCCATTGCATTGTAAGTAAGGTCACCTGCTGCTGGGCCTGCTGCTGCTATGTTGCATCCCCTGCGTACTCTGACACACTAGCAGCTGGGGGGCAGTTTTCAGCTGCGAGTCCATACAGTGGCCCTTGGAAGGCCTGCTCAGCAAGTTGCCAGCTGCTGCTGCTAGGCTGCTCGTGCATGCCAGTGTCGTCTTGGCTGCCCCAGCTCAAGCGTGCTGCCTGACCGCTGCTGCAAGTTGGGGGGCCGGTCACCACCAGCAGCAAGTTGCTGCTAGATGTGTCAGGCTGCGACACATTGCCAGCATATGCCGCTGCAGCCGTGTTGTTGTTGCTGCTGCTGCTGTCAAACACAGCAGGGCTTGCATTGTCTGCTGCTGCATCTCCAAACAGTGAATGCTGCGCAGCTTGCTGCTGCCACTGCTCCCAGGTCTTGGTTCTGCCATACTGACCGCCCGAGCCAAAGTCTGCTGCATTGCTGCTGCCAGAGGTGTAGCTGCTGCTGCCAGCAGTGAGTTCAGGCTGCTCACAGTGCAAGCTGTAGTGACCAGCGCCAAAGTAACTATCTGCTGCAGCAGGCATGCTGCTGCCAGAGCTGCCAGGGTAAGCCATGCCTGGCTCAAACCCAAAGGCAGAGCTGCTGCTTGTCTCGTACAATCCAGGTGTGTCTGGCTCTGGCACTGCGTCAACCATCTGCTCAGCGAATGCTGCTGCTGTTGCTGCTGCGCTGGCTTCAGCTGCTGGTGCAGAGCTCTGGTTGTTGGCTGCATCAGCAGCTGCTGCCTCCTGCTGCTGCATCTGGCAGGACTCTTGGTACACAGCCAGCGCTTTGCTGCGCAGGTCTGCTGCGCTGGTGGCCGTCAGCAGCTGCTGGCACAGGCGCACATAGTGGCCTGTCACGTCAACGCCGTAAAGCAGCAGCCACTGCAGGTGGCTGAGTGCCTGCTCCACCAGCGCGCTCAGCAGCAGGTCACCGCAGGCACTGCTGCTGTTGTCACTGTCCAGAACAATGAAAAACAACTGCAGCTGTGCCACCATCTCTGTCATGCTGTCACGTGTGCTGCAGGTGCCGATGAGGGGTATCAGCAGCGGCAGCAGCCCACGGTTTATCAGGGTGGTGACCATGTCCAGCAGTGCCTGCTGCTGCTTGGTGTTCAGCAGCACCAGCACCATTGCTGGCACACCAGCGAGAAGCTGCAGTGCTGAACTGGCAATGATGTGGCTGTGGCCTGCCGTGGCCTGCTGCTGCTGGTACGCTGCTTCTGCTGCTTCAGCATGTGTAAGCACCTCAATGAGGTGTGCCTGCAACATGCGCTGCCCTGGGGTGCTGCGCATGCTGTTGAGCTTCAGCAGGGCCCCCCCGGACTTGATGGCCTGTATGGCTAGGCGAAGCCTGTCGAGAGGCGGGATGTGCTGCTCATCGTTGCAAGTCAGCATCCTGTGGCACGCAGCAGGCAGACGGCGCAGGAAAAGAAAGGCAGCGAGACATCGTCAGCAGCAGGCCGTGGCCACAACATTTCAAAACAGTGCTGGCCAACAGCACGCAACGACAAGTGCTTATTGCTCACACAAGTACTAACTTCTTTCCCTTTCGTCCTTTAGCCGTATGCCTAGCCTGACTGCCGTGGCAGGACATGTTTGCCCGCTCTTGAGCGAAATGTTGGCGCCCAAAGCTGCAACCACAGGCGGACGCTGGAAGTAATGCTTAAGCTGTATGTTGGGCCCCAGAAGGCGCGAGCGCGACTTCTTGCAGACTGATAGGCAAAAGACAGAGAGCAGCACCGGCCCGGTACTGCAGTCGAGAGCTCAAAGAGAAGTGTATTTCGATGCAAGTCGAGCAATAGTGCGCGACAAGGGTGGAAGACATCAAGCAGTTGCTTCTAGTATGGTGTCGCTTATATACAACGGGAGCAGCTGGTTACTAGCGAGTAACAAAGTAAATGACACTGCACATGGCAGCACGAAATTAATGTTGAACAATAGCCAAAATATTTGAATATTGTGATTCTACTCTTTTAAAAAATTTATGGAATTGGGCTCGAAAAACACATCCAAATAAAAGTAAGGTTGGATTCGAAAAAAATATTTTGTTTTCCTTTATGGGGTTAGATTATGGCACCTATGACTCCACCTAATCAACCTTCTCTTAAAGCAGCAGGTCCTCAATTTATTTGGGATTTGAAGGGGTTGAATCAAAGTTCTGCATACGGCATGCAGAGGGACGCGATTGACTGGCACGCTGCTGCTGTTGCCACGCTGCAGTACTCAGCCACAAACCACACAGGCATGTATGTACTGCTCCACCACCAACATGGGATGCACACAGCATACTGTAAGAGGTCTCTATATGAAGGAAGCAGCTGCACCTCAGCCACTTGTGGTTTGTAAGTGCATGCCGGCCCAATCATTGGCTGCCTGCAAAAGCAGCTCAATAGCACACGACCAAGCGCTGGCCATGAGGAGTCGTCAAACATCAACCATGCCAGAGACCTGGGCAGGCACCGCTGTTGGCATCGCGCGTATACGTGCTGATGATGCACCATTTAAACCCCATCATACCACCTGCACAGCTGTTGCGGCAAGTTCAAGAGCACTACATCGCGGGACACTAGGGTAACCCCACCACACGTGGATCGCATGACACCATTGTGAATGTGATGAACCGATGCAGTGCTACTATGGCTGCCACCAAGGGGGGGCAGGCCCTAAAGTATTGGACCTTGCTGCCACGGTAAGATGCTCAAGCAAACATAATGTTTTTGCTCCCACGTCACCCCACCAGCCCTGCATGCATACAATGCTCCAAGCTGTTGCCTTATATTCCCACCTGCGCTGCACTGCTGTCACCAACCAACACACATGCTACCACGCTACACCTGCACCATAGTCCAAAAAGGTTCTGCATACCACGCTACACCTGCACCCCTAGTCCAAAAACACACATGCTACCACGCTACACCTGCACCCCTAGTCCAAAAAGGTTCTGCATACCAGGCCCACAACTTGTTATAGGGCTGCAGCATGCTTCTTCAAGAAGCCATGCACAATTGCGCACGCGCAATACAACAAACAACACAACTCGCAAACAACACTGCCAGCACATGTGAACAATCACAGATGACATGCTGGCCCAACTGCCAAATGACAGACAAATATCAACACATACGTATGCGCAGCACGACATGCCAGCTTAGCCAATCAACCAAGCGTATGCTGCTGCCGCCACACCTATGCACTGCAGCTATGCATTGCAGGTGCACAGCTTGCTTTACATGGGTTCCGTCTAAATCCGCTCTGTGACACCTGCCGCGAACTCCTGCAGAGCAGCCCTTGACCCACCCTCAGCACGTGGCAAAGCAATGGCCACATCAAACATCTACAGGCACTGTACAGAATGGAATTGCTGTTACGGCTGGTGTTGCTGGTGGCAGCAGTGCGGCTGTTCGCCTGTTGCCTCCCCCACCTCTGCTGCTGCTGCATCATGTGGCCAGTGCTTCCTGCACCAGCGTGCCCACTGCTGCAGCTGCTCCACCACGCTGCAGCCCACCCTCATGTAATCAACCTGCTGCACAACCATCTTGCCGCGCAGCCGCTGATGCATGTGCACGATGGCCGCAGCCTGCCGTGGCCGCAGCAGCTCAAAGGCCACTTTGAAGCAGGGCCGCTGGTTGAACACCCAGTGCTTCCATCCAGGTTCCACACTCATGGATTCGCCGGCACGCTGGCTCAGCAGCACTGCATGTTGGCCCATGTGATGCGCTAAGTCGTGTATTTCACCGGGCTGTAGGTTGAGGCCTTTGAGGAGTTTCTCAGCTGCCTACTGCAGCTGCTTTGCACTCACTGGCTTCGCAATCGGCTCGGCGGACTCTCTCTGCTGCTGCTGCGGTTGCTGCTGCTTCAGTGGCTGCTGCGTCTTAGCCTGCAGCTGCTGCTGCTGCTGTTGTCGCGAGCGGCTGCTGCGCTGGTCCTGCCTGGATGCTTCTGCAGCATCATTGTCACCAGCAGCGCTTGCCAAACCAGGCTCCAAGCGCACAGCCCCTGGCTGTTTGGTTTTGCTCTGCTGGTCCTGCTTGCCACCTGCTGTGTCGTCACCCGCATCAACCGCTGCAGGTGCATCAAGCTGCTGCTGCTGCCGCTGCTGCCTGCCCAGCAGCCAATCCAGCAGGCGTTGCCAGGCCTCAGGGCTGGGGTTTACAAACAGCCACAGCGCCAGCACCTGGTGCATCAGCGCATCGCTCCACTGCTCACCAGGCAGCAGCAGCGGCCAGGCAAAGGTCAGCGCAGCTGCAGGGTCGATGTGGCCGGGCGTCCTGGTGCCTGCAGGCGACAAGCAGCACACAACACACGCTGGTGTGAGTATACAACATAAGCTGTGCCAACAATTTACCATGGCCAACACCTGCTGCGCATGATGCTGCCGACCAGCAAGCAGTATCAAGAAAAGGCCGTTGATGTGGCCACACGCCATAATTTTAAAGAGTGGAAGTTACACGTAGGCCGTTCGCCATCTCAGATGGCATGCACCACACAAAGTGAACGCAATCTTGCGCCAAAAAGGGAGATTGAAGCAACTTTGAAGCCAAAATAGTCCTAGACTCTCGATCAGGATTGTACAAGGCATAAGCTGGCACACCTAAAAGCGTGCTTTGAAACACCATAAAAGCGGGAGTAAACTGGCTAAAGCCAACATGAGCGCAATCCAATGGCACAACACAATGGATGCGATGCTAGTTGCACCAGAGATCATCCATATCAACCACTCCTCAAAAGTTGCGGCATCTAAAAAGACACCACCACCTGACATCACCATGCGCCAAATGTTCACTTCCCAAACCTCCACACTGCGCCACTGCTACTAAGCCTAGCTGCCAGGCACCTCCGCTGGCAGCGGTGGCACCTCTTCCCAGCTGCCCGACGGCCATCTGCACCACCACGGCGCCAGCGCATCAGCGTGGCATAATGCTGCGAGTGTAGCTGCATGCTTACATAACCTTGTACCCAACCTCTGCTTCCTTATCAGCAGCAGCACGCTCACCTGCCAGGCCCATCAGCAGCAGGATGGAGTCGAAGACTTGGCCCCTGCGTGTTGTCAAGCTGCGCCCAACCACGCCACTGAACTGCTGCCGCAGGATGAACGCATTCAGGTAGTGCACAGACCACCCACATGGCGCAAGCTGCTGCTGCTGCTCCTCATCTGGTTGTTGCTGCTGCTGCTGCTCTGCACCGCGTGTGGTACGCCTGCTTTCCTGCGCCTTGGCCGCTGCAGCAGCATCTGCAGCTGCTGCCTTGGCGCGCTGTCGCGCATTCGGCCGCGGGAAAGCCTCAGCAGCTGCTGCTGCAGCTGCCTGCCGCTGCTCAGCAGCTGCAACCTCCTGCTGTGCCATACCCTCAGCTGCTGCTGCAGCTGCAGCAGCTTGCTGCAATGGCGAAGCACCATCTGGCAGCTTACTAATGCTGGCTGTCATTACCTTTGCAGCCTCACCGAGTTTTGCGGTCACTGGGTTGCTCTGGCCGTAGCGCTTCCGCTGCATTATGCTTTGCAGCATGCTTGCAGCCAAGTCAGCAGAGGTTCGTGCCCTGTAGAAGCCGATACGCGTTAATGCCCTGTGAGCCGCTGCCGCCGCGCGACAAAGCGCAGCCGTAAGTGGTGCGAGCGGCAACAATCCACGATGCCAGGCTGGGTCTGCAGGGGAAGGGCAGAGAGTGGCAGGCGGTCGATGACAGCAGCAGCAGCAAAGGAAAGAGTCTAAGATAATGAGCATCACGCAAGCGACACCTGCCCAGCACAGCAGGCAAGAGCTGTAGGTGTTTTAAACTTATGAAAAAAAGCACACGCATATGAGGTTGGCAGTAGCAAGGAGTAAGGTCAGCTAAAGACGCTGCATTGGCAGTGCATTCAGATTAGCACAGGCGATAGAAAGGACTGCGAGCAACACCAGGTCACCAGGACATGCGTGCAGTCGAAGCCAGGGACAGTCACGCTGCCGGCAAACACCTGCGCTAGGCACGCCAGGTCATCAAGCGCCTCGTCAGCAGCCACACGCATCGCCACAGAGCGCTCCCGCAGCGCCTTGACACGCTTGTGGCGCAGCGAGGGAGGGCCGTGGCTCGGCTGCTGTGCAGGGTCGCTGGCTTAGTGGCGGCAGCTGCTGCAGAACACTGACCAGTCGCGGTCTGTGGGCTTGCCCACCTGGTTGATAGCAGCAGCAGGAGATGCGGTGAACAGAGTGACGGGCAGACAAGTGTCAGTTTGATTATACAGCGCATGCATGGTCACCATGGTGCTGCATGTGAAACTGGCTGGCCTAGCTGCCCAGTATGACACGCAGACAAGCAAGCACCCTCCTGTGCAAAAGTGCGGCCCTCAAAAGTCCCCTTAAAATGCTGTGCCTACAGCTGACAATTGCTAACACAAGTTTACGCACAGCCTGCGGCTTACCGCGTATGCTGTGAGTGCCTCATAGTGCCCGCACAAGCTGCACAGGCCCCTTGCATCACCCTCAGGTAGCTCAGGCAGCGACCGCAGCGCCTGCAGCGCAGCAGGCAACTGATCGCCCGCATCAACCCGCAGCATCACAGCCACCGCTGCCAGCAGCTGACACACCTGCTGAGCAGCATGCAGCTGCGCAGCATCAACCACAGCACGCCCAGTAGAAAGACCTGCTGCACTTACCGCTGCTACTGCTGCTGCATCGTCAACAGTACGCCCAACGGCAACACCTGCTGCTGCTAGAGCTGATACTGCTAGGGTTGCTGCTGCATCAGTCACAGCAGCTGGAGCAGCAGCGCTATGCAGCGCATTGCCATTAGGCCTGCTGACGCGACTCAGTCCATGCAGCACGTCCACACGTGTCACGCCAGCAGGCGCCAGCTGGGCTGCTGCAGCTGCAGCTGCAGCTGCAGGGCCAGCGTCTTGCTGCATCGTGCTGTGACATACCGGGTCCTCACATTGTGCATTGTCACGCGCAGCCACTGCTGTCACAGCAGCAGAAGCTGGCCGGCACTGTGCAGCGGCACACGCAGCGGCTACAGAGCTGTGAGGACTCTCTGAGGCTGCTGCTGTAGTTGCTCGCCCAGGAAGCTGCGTTGCAGCAGGCAGCACATCAGCTGCTGGCACAGCAGAGCCTGATCCAGCTGTGGCGAGCTCTTGCTGCAGTGCATCGGCAAGTGTTGCCACTGGCTCTGCTGCAACTGCTGCTTGTTCTACTGCTGCTGACAATGCTGCTGGTTGTGTGGCGGCTGCATCTGCAGATGCTGCCACAGCTGGTGCTGCTGGTTGCTGCAGGTCTGTGCTTGCTGCAGCACCTGTGAGCGTTTTGCGGCAGCTCTGAGCATGCTGAGCCAACACACTGCCTCTGCTGTTGCTAGCCCTGACCTGGAGGGTGCTACTGCTAGTGGTGCTGCTGCTTGACTGCTGACCCTGCTGCTGCTGCTGCGCTGTGGGAAGTGATGCCTCTGACAGCACCTGTGCACTGTCACGCTCAGGGCTGGCAGCAGCAGCAGCAGCAGCCGCACACTCCATGTCTGCAGCAGTGACACACTCATTGTCAACTGCTGCAGGAGCAGCTTCAACAGCAGCAGTTGTGGCAGAGTCACTGCGGGCAGCCGCGGCTCTGTGCGGCATGCACCAGCCAAGCGTGGGCGGCCTGGCAATAACGGGGATGGCAGCACAGCGCGGCCCTGCAGGCTGATCTGCACTGGTCCCCTGCAGCTTCTCCTGGCAGTAAAATGGCTCCTCCTGCTGCTGCTGCTGCTGTGGCTGTGGCTGCTGCTCTTGTGATGCTTGCTGCAATGGTTGCTGTGGCTTCTGGCATGCTGGCTGCAGCAGCGGCTGTTGCTGCCGTGGCTCTTGCACATCACGTTGCTGCTGTTTGCTGCTGGTGCCTGCACTGCTGCCACTGCTGCAACGGCGCTGCATTGTCTGCATCATAGCCACATCAGCTGGGTCACCCGCAAGGCCAGGTCCAGCAGCGGCAGCAGCAGCAGCAGCAGTAGCAGCAGCAGCGGCAGCAGGATGCGGGCTGCAGCTGTTCACGCATGTGCCAGTAGCAGCTGCTGCAGCGTCAGTAGCGGCCCTGACATGGCCAGAGACTGCAGCCGCCCTGTTGGCGCTGCCGGCGCCGATGCTGCCAGCACGCGCAACAGTGGCATTGGCAGCAGAAGGATGCAACACTGGCCTATGTTTCTTGTGCTCTGGCTGCGGCGTGCGCTGCTGCTGCTGCTGCTGCTGCTTGTCTAGCGCAGATGGCTGCAGCTCGGACAACTGGCGCAGGTTGAGCTGCTGCCTCTGCATGGTAGGTTGTGTTGCAGGCTGTATCACCTGCCGCTGCTGCTGGCGTTGTGGCATCTTCTGCGCTGCTTCCTGCTGCTGCTTCAACGCTCGCGTTGCCGCTCGCTCCCTGGCGGCCTGCTCCAGCCGCTGCCGCGCCTCCGCAAGCTCATCATGCTGCTGCTGCTGCTGCTGTTGCTGCTGCTGCTGCTGCTGGGGTTCAACCACAGCTGCCTGCTGCTGCTGTTGCGGTTGCTGCACCTGGAGAACACCCTGCTGCTGCTGCTGCGGCTTAGTGGGGGTGTTGCACACCAGCTGCTCATCAACAGCAGCAGCAGCAGCAGCAGCAGCAGCAGCCTCACACATAGCAGCAGCTGCAGCTGCTGCTGCCACCTCTGTTATGGCCTGCATGTTGTTCACTGCATACTGGCACAGTTCGGCACCGTCATTCACATCTGGCTCGTCAACGAAGCATGCTTCTAGTTCTAATTCTGTCTGTTCATGACTCCTGCTGCTGATGCTGCTGCCAAGCCTCTACAGTACACTCAGTTTGGCATGCACCTGCCTGCTCTGCTGCTGCCTTCCCTGCCGCTGGGCACGTTGCTGTCTTGTTGTGGCCAGCTGCAACGGGTCCAGCTGCGCACCAGCAGCTTCAGCACTGCACACTGCCGCATTTGGACTGCCCTGCCTGCTGCTGCTCCGACAATGGAGGCCAACCTGCTGCTGCTTTTCCTCTGCTGTGCAGAAGGTTGCTGCACTGATGTCCGCTGCTGGTTGTTGCGCAACAGCTGATGTCACGTCACCCAGCCTGGCAAAGACACTGCTGGACATGCAGCGACCTCGGATGGCTCATGGCTCGGCTGTGCATCTCCTCTGCTGACCTGCCTCCTGCACTGCTGCAACTGCTGGTCTGAGATCTGCTTTGGCACCATGGGGTGTGGCACTTGAGCGCCAGTACACTGCTGCTGCTGTTGCTGCTGGTGCTGGTGCTGGTGCCGCTGCTGATTGCTCTGCTCGTGAAGTCTGATGCTAAAGCCATGGTTTGTGTCATCGGCGTAGTGCTGCAACCCAGTGGACGACCGAGATCGTTTCGTGGGACGTTCTGCATCAGCTTCACACTGTTGCTGGCTGTCCTCCCCAAGTTCTCAGCGTCTGCCGGGCCGCTGCCGTTGTTCTGAACTATTGATGCGTGATAAGGTGGTTTGAAACAAGCGCACGCTAGCACCTCCTAGCAACCCAGGCCCCCGCTTGTCTAGCCGAGACATCGGCCAACGAATGCATTACAACCCTTGAACAGTCCCCTCATCCCGATCTTGTCGTGATCGTCGCTGAATGCCTGCTGCACAGCATAGCAGCGGGGTGCGCGGGAACGTGCTGTGGTCCGTGGCGTCACGTCGACTGCTCATCTTCCCCAACGCCTTGCTGAAGGTGACAACAGCGTCCATTCAGGGCCACAGCAGTCACCGTGTCACACTTGAAGCACCAGTTGCAGGGAAAAGCAGCTACAGCACTAACATGCAACAGCTGCCCTCATCAGCCAGACTGGATGGTGGTTGGCGCTGTAAAAGACAGCGTTAACGCTGCGTCCTGGTACATGGATAGCATCACGCACGCACCAGGCATCTGCAGATGCAGACCAAGTAATCAACAATCACCAAGCTCTATAGATGCAACAAGTAGCGAGAACCGCTGACGCACTGGATGCTGATCATGCCAGTGGCAGCAAACTCAGCGTACTGCACCCTACTTGCAGTCCAGTGATCAGAGTTGCCGCTCTATTCGAGGTCACCGGCATTGATCAGCAACACAATCAATACTGGCCAATAAGACCACAAAAATCAAGACAAAGCCAACCAAGGAGCCAGCAATGAATGTGATATGTAGTTGGGCATTGACGGCGTTGCACCTGCTGCCAGCTGACCGTCAGCGTGTGACACGCGCTGGCAGCAAACAAGCAACAGCTATGATTAACGCCATGAGAACTGCCATGACCGGCACATTGTCACATCCTGTCAATTAGTCCACACCCCAGCCAAACGGGAAGGTGGATACCATCACGTTGGACACCGAGCACCGTGGCGGCGTTGGCCTTCAGCAGTTCCACAAGCTGCAAAGTTGAGGCAAACTAAACGCGCTGCACATACTACTGGATGCAGGCTGACTGGGAACAATTGACCTCCACCAAGGCACACACTGAAAGTCTCCTCAATTACGGTATCTGGAACAAAACATGCAGACCAGGTCCTACACGCCCATATGGTATGCAAACAAACATGAGGTGTGCCACCTGCTGCTAGTGTACATGTAGCACGCATTGTGCTGCGCATCAAAAGCAATGGGCAGGCTGCTGCCTCAAAGCGGCCAACCAAAGATAAGACGCAAGACCACGACGCCCAGCTAGAACGCCGCTGGCTGGGTAAGCATTCAGGGCAGCCATTGTATCATGCAGCATGATTTATGCTGCATCACGCAGCTGGTGTATGTATGCATGTGCATAGCGCACTTCGCAGTGCGGGTGTGCCTGGCATGCACACCGCATGCAAGCTCCAGCAGCACAGCAAGCATGGCCAATGCAAGCACTGTTGGTGTGCGATGAAATTCTCCTGCCCTGTGGCTGCTGCTTCTTCATCTCCAGCCGGTTCACGTCGCTTGCTCCGCACCCAGCAGCCACGGCATAGACAGTACAAAAACCTTGAAGCCACTCGGGCCGTCCGCACACCACACCAAGACACAAGCGGCCCTACACTACGCAACGAGAAAACCCTTCAAAGAAGCATCATGTTGCTGCCACGCACTGTGCCAACCGCCACCCTTTCCTCCCCGCAGCCCAACCTACCCCTGACAATATCCCCGCATTCACTGCATGCCTAGAGCACACACACCAGCCATCATACGGTGGCGCCACCCTCAGTGCCTGCTGCCAGCACGCCACCTGCAGCTGCTGCGTCAGCTCCACTGCCAGCCTGTGCCTGCGCCAGTGCCTGCAGCAGCGCCTGCGCATTGCGCATCATGTCGCCGTTGGCAGCTGGTGCGGCTGCCACCGGCTCAACTACTGCCACTGCAGGCGCTGCTGAGGCTGGGGGTGCTGCAGCTGCTGTGCCGCCAGTGATGCCTGCGATCAGTGTTGCCAACGCAGCTGCAGTGTCATCCGCGGGCTTTGCCTCTACCACAGGCGCTACCACATCCACTGCCGGAGCTGCTGCAGATGCACCTGCTGCTGCAGCCACCGCTGCTGCAAGCACCGCCACCTGCTGGTCTGGCACAACAGCCACAGGAGGTGCCGGCGCTGCTGTTGTTGCTGCCAGCAGGGCAGCCACAGCGTCAGCAGCTGGTGCAGCAGCCACTGCCGCCGCTGCAGCATCTGTCTGCTTGTTCTCCAGTGCTACTGCTGCCAAGGTCAGCTGCTGCAACTGCGCCACAAGGGAGGGCGCGCCACCTGCAGCAGGCGCTGCTGCTTGGTTGCTCTGCACCATTGCCTCCAGCAGCTTTGCTAGGTCTGGCTGCGCTGCTGCTGCTGGTGTAGCAGGCACTGGTGCTGCTGGGGGGACTGCAGCAGCCAGCTGCTGTTGCACAAGCTGCTGCAGCGTTGCAGTGGCAGCACCATTGTCTGCTGCTGGTGTGCCTGTCAGTGCTGCGAGGAGCTGCTGCAGCTGCTGCTGCTGTTGTGTGGCAGGAGCAGCCGCAGGTGCTGGCACTGCCGCTGCAGGCAGTGGGGCTGATACAGGCGCTGCTGGGGCTGCTGCTGCCTTGTCCAAGCCCAGCAGCTGCAGCAGCGCTGTGGCTGCTGCATTGGGTGCAGCAGGGGCTGCTGCAGCCGCAGGTGAGGTGGCAGGAGCAGCTGCCTGCTGCTGTGCCTGCAGCAGCTGCAGCAGCTGCTGCACAGCATCATCCTGGCCAGCAGGTGCTTGCTGTGCTGCTGGCAGCGCTGGTGTTGCTGCTCCATTGGCACCTGTGAGCAGCGCTTTCAGCGCCTGCAGCACAGAAGCGTAGGCAGAGTGCGTGATGATGCAAGCAAGCTATACTGGCCAGCTGGGGGTGCACAAGCAGGCTAGAGCAGCAGCCAAAACAGCGCCTATCACACCAGCTGCGTGCATACCATGCAGCGATGCAGTACACATGTCGACAGAAAAGTTGCGCTCACCTCCAGGGGATTGCTGCCTGCTGAAGCCAGTGCTGCAGAGCCGCCAGCAGCTGCTGCGGCTGCATTGCTGTTCTGGCTCAGCAGCGCTGAGAACATCTTGATCGCCTGCGACTGCTGTGCAGCTTGTTGCTCTGCAAGCAGCAAACGTTTGAGCACATTGAGCAGTTGTTGTGCCAACACGTGTTACAGGCATGCAAGCAGCCTGCTTTCATACGCATCAGCGTTGTCTGTGCCGCTGCTCCTGGAGCTTTGCATACTGCTGCAATGCATGCTGCTGCGAGATGCGCATAGACCTGATGGGTGGCACGGCGCTTCACTACCATACCATGTGCATGCCTACCTGCTGCCATCTCTGCCTGCATCTGCTGCTGCAGCCATACAGGGTCCTCCTCCGGCTTCCTGCAAGCAACAACATACCAAACATAGTGTGTCACACAGCCTCATGTGCCACAGGTGCCACAGGTGCAACAACGGCAGTGCATACACATACAGCAAGCAGTGTAGCAGCAAGCAGGTACGATACATGCAACAGTGGGCTCAGGCGACGAGCAGTGGTGGAGTCAGCACCGCGACTCACCTGAGCTCCGACTCTGCATGTGCAAAGAAGCACACGCGGCGCTTGCAGCCCACGCCGTCAGTGCACATCTGAGTCCTGTAGCGCGATGGGTGCAGCCAGCACTCGAACACGCCATGCGCAAAGGGGCAGGCGTCCTGGCGGCGGCAGCAGCCATTCTACAGGACAGACAAGCAGCAGGAGAGGCGCCACAACAGCAACAGCATAGTCAGCATGATGACGTGCGCCAGTCTTGCCATTCCAAGTAAGCCGAGCTGTTGAGGCATGTCTGCTTATATGTAAGCATCAACGCAGCTTGCATAATCAGCAGCAAGCTGATGTGCAGCTGCAAGTATGACACTCAGCGCTGCTCACCCTGCGGAACTCTGGGCAGGCTGTGCCAGAGTAGCGATACCGCTTGGGGCACCGCCTCTTAGCCTTCTCTCCTGGATGCGCAAAGGGGCACTGTAGGCAGCACAGCAGCAAGCAGCATGCAGGGAGGACCAGTCAGCAGGGTGCCACCAACCTGAGAGGGTCTGTACTGTCAGTGCATCAGGACACGCAGCCGCTCGCAGAACGCTCAGCATGCCTCACCTGAGTCCAATCATGAGGCCTGGCACGTGGACAGCGCTTCACCTGCAGCTCAGCGGCCAGAAACAGTGAGCTGGCGTAGTGCGTTGCCATCAAAACCGCCCCACGCAGGAGACGTTCCTACCTTAAACTGGTATATACGAAACTCATCTGAACTGAAAGCTGCAGCATCTAAATCAAACACCACGTCGGAATTCCCACCCTGCTTGGACATGGCCTGTGCTGGAGGAGAAGCTCGAAAGAATGAGCTGGAATCCTGTGAATCACAAGGAAACCAGAAAGAATGGCCGAAAGCACCGTGCGAGAACCTTTCAAGGCCTAGGAGCTAGGAGTTCTGGTGTTTTGTTCTTGATGCTACTCGCCACGCGCCACACAAGCGGTCCCAAGATGATCTTAAACGTAGTGTTTCGATGTTTCTATAACAATTTGTTGGTTGCACTTGACTTCGGGGAGACGTTGCGAACGTTGGACTCTTGGGGTCCCAGACTGCTGCCTTGACCATCGTTGATGGCAGCAGGGCACACCGCTCGTACACCATATCACTGTATCAACATCATGCCATACGGGCAGCTTCAAGACAGCCACCAACCGGCTTGAATCGTGGAGCAGTTACCATCAACATTCATTGATTGCATGGCAGAGCGGTGCTGGCAGCAGCACTGCCGCCAGCAATGCTGCTGCAAAGTTCAGACAGATCTCTGCTTGTTCAGCGTGATGGGTTAGCTGAAAACACCCACAGCACACCTGTCGGAAGCACCTGATTGGGTGCCTAGGCTAGTTCACCGCGTCACCCAAACGCTGCACCGTTTGGCTTAATGGGTAACATGATGATGATGACGCTGCACCGTGAATGCCTTAAGGTGCACGTATTGCCTCTGAACCAACGCAAGACGCTGCAGCCACGCGCACTGGCCCCTTATAAGCCGGACTGCGTCACTGCGTAATAAGCATACGAGCTGGTGGCATGTGTAGCTGCCGCTGAGGCATTATGCTGCAGCGCTGCATTCCAGCAGCGCTCGGTCGCCATGGCAGTGGGCAGCCTGTATGTGTTGGCCTGCAACGCAGCCAGCGCATCTGTGCCGCTCAGCTGCAAGGCCCTCTGCAGCCGAACCAGGTCGCCTGCACATTGCAGCAACACCACAAAATCGACGCTTTATCAGCAACTACGCCCGGCCTGACTTGTTCAATCATTCAGCACAAGCACACGTGCCATGTTGCAACGCAGTTGCAGCTAAGGCATTGCTGTTCAATAGCAACCAGTGTGAGCGGTACCACCCAGTCTAGAAGCTGGCTGGCTTCTATATCAGGCTGCTTGTATTGCGATGCATTGCGGGTCGGGGGAACACTCCTTGTTATGTACTGAGCCTGTTCAGCGCCGGCTAGAGCACGCACCTGTGAGTGCAGCTGCTACGAAGCCCACAGCCTGCCCCTGGTGGCTGCCACTGGCCACGCTGCTGTCAACCAGGCCTGTGATCTCCTGCGTCATGCCGACCTCAGACATCTTGGCAGCCAGCCGCGCCAGCTGCGGCGCAGTGAGCAGCCCACGGTGCGCCAGCAGCAGCTGGCTGGCACGACGCGTGACGTCTGCAGAGCACACAGGAAACACAGCATCCAGCTGGGCTACAGTTTGCGCTCCACAAATCACGAGGTATAACAGTAATAGTCGCTATGATGAAGGTCGAGCAACGCGGTGTCAGCAGCCAGCCCCCACCCCACCCCACTGCGCCCCAAACCCCCTCACCTGTGATGCCTGCAGCCTGGCTGCCCTCCACAAGCCGCATCGCCAAGCTGATGGCAGAGCCAGGAGGCGGCTGCGCAGCAGCAGCTACGGCGGTCGCCGCGGCGACCAGCCCCGCACCGCTGCGCGCAGCTGCAGGGTCCCACCCAGACTGCCCACTGGCGCTGCTGCCTTGCTCCTCACCCCAGCTGCTGAGGCGCTTGGGAGGCTCTGCAAACTGCCAGTCATGCTGCAGCGGGGCACCCCACGCCACCTCACCCTTAGCCAAGGGGTCTTTCTTCTTGTCTACTGCCTCCTGCTCAGGCTCTGCCGGCAGCTGATACTCGTCTACAAACAGGCCTCCAAAGCCCATCAGACCCCACATCTGCTGCTGCTGCTTTGCCACTGTGGCTTGTGGAGGTGGTGGAGCAGACACAGCAGCAGCTGCTGCAGCATCCTTCATGTCTGACAGAGCAGCGACTGCGTTGAACTCGCCGCCGCTGGTGCTTGGGCCTGCGCCAGCTGCTTCTGCTGCCTCTGGTAGCGCCTGTGCGTATGCTTCGCTGCTGGCCAGGGTGGCTCTGTCGTTGCAGCCACGCATGAGTGCCTCGCAGCAGACACAGGCCCGCCGCCACTGACCTGCGAAGGCAACCAGCATGATTACACTGCTCGCGTAGGAATGCAACAAGGACTGTACGGCGATAGCATTGCATACAAACATGAGCTCTGATCTGCATCTGCCTACACCTGCAAGCATTCCTGCAGCGCTGCCATCTCCCCCCCTCCCCCTGCGCCGCACCTGTCGCCATGCACAGCTCTGCTTCCATCTCCAGGGTCAGCCCCTGCAGCCCCATCAGCGCCAGATGGCACCCAGGCAGCCCACCCTGCAGGTGCAGGAACGACGCGATGCTGTCGTGCTGCGCAGGCGCCAGGCCGTGCCGCGCAACAGCCACAGCACCCACCAGGTCGCCCTGAGCACACAGGCAGCGGGAGCGGATGCCTGCAGCAGGGGACATGCACAGCAATCAGTATGTGGACGTCAGCCTCTTGCCAAGACAGTACAGCTTTGAAGCCAAACCTGTCATGTGTTGCATGACGCGTCTGCAACTGGGGATCACTTCAACGCCACTCACCCACTGCAGCCGGCTGCCACCTTGACCGCTGCGCACAGCTGTTAGCGCTGCATGTTACATCACGCTGTGGCCTAAGCAAACAACAGTCAAGCAGCAAGAGCCTGCACATGCAGGCTGTGCTGACCTGGGTGGTTCAGCGGCACCATCTGCGGCTGCCCCAGGGAGTTGACCAGCCACAGGTTGCCCTGACGCGGGCCCAGCAGCAGCAGCGGCCCTGCAGGGCGCTGGCAGGGCCCAGGCAGTGACGCCTCCGCGCCGCTGCTGTCCTCCCGCAGGCTGCTGGTGGCGGTGGTGCCCGTGAGGCCTGCCAGTTGCACAAACTGCGACAATGCAGCAGCGGCAAGTGACAAAGTTGCAGTCATGCAACTGTAGCACTTGGCGAGCAAAGCTATTCACACAGAGCCGGGGCATGAGACTGCATGGGACGCTACTTGGGCTTTTTGTCAACTAGCCATGTTGCTGCCCACCTGCAGTGTGCTGCCGCCTGCAACGTTGTCCGCCGGCCCCGTATCCAGCAGACTGAAAGCAGCGCCGGAGCGCTCCTCTGCCGCAACAAACGCCAGCAGCACGCTAGTGGGTGTTGCAATATACAGCTGGCGCACGCCCCATGCTACACTGGTGGTGCCTGCGATGGGAAGGCTGCCGAGTGACTCCAGCTGCGGCTGTGCCCTGAAGATTTGGATTTGGCGCAGGTAGGCCAGGGCTAGGTAGCGCAGGGTGGGGTCCCAGGCCACGGCTGAGGGCTCGGGCAGCTCAGGACCCATCTGCAGTGCAGCAACAGCTGTAACGTGTGATGCAGAAAGCTGCTGAGATATGTATTATTATATGTAAGCGTTACTTGCCCCTGCGATAGCTGGACTCGGTGGTGCCGCACAGAACATCAAGATGCCAGAGCAACATGTGGAGCAGCAATGGAACAGCACATGCAGCAGCACTCGCCGCGGGCATACAGTGTGCACTGGACCAAGCGCTACATCTGCCCCCCCCCCTCGCCAAACACACACAAACAGCGTCCCACCTTGCTGACGCCGTTCCAGCTGAAGAACTGCAGCACTGGCGAGGCCTCCTCCCCGCTCAGCTCAGCGCCGCTGGACGTGAGCCGCTTCATGGCAACGCCCAGCAGCGGTCCGCCATGCAGCCCCACAGGCACGTCACCAGACAGCGCCACCTGCGGGGACACACAGCACGTGCAACAACACAACAAGGCACGACCGCCACAGGTCATCACATACTGCACATGCCAGCCAAGTGAGCCGTCCGACAGAGGAGACGCAGCAGCTCACACTGCTGCAGCCTGTGTGAGACATATGATCTGCTGCTTCATCCTGCCGCACTACAATGGCATCCTGCAAGCAGTTGCTGCAAGCCCAGCAACTGCTGGGACTGCTGCTGCTGCTGCGCCCTCACCTGCTGGCAGACCAAGCTGACTCCCAGGCCGTCCAGGCTCTTGATGCGCACCACCGTGGCCCCAGCAATGGCTGCTGCCAGCACTGCTGCCTCTGCTGCTGCTGCCTTGGGGTCCTCCTTGCGGCCCCCCCACTTCTTGGACTTGCTGCTGCTGGGTGCTGGCGGGGGAGGCTCCTCAAGCACAGCAAACACGTTCCTGCAAGCACCAGCAGGCAGCCATGCAGCAGCGGCAACTTGTCTGTGAGCTGTCATCAAAGCCAACGCAATGTACCAGGGACCGCACATACGTGAAACCACCGAGAGGTGATGGTCAGCACAGCCAGAACCATGCACGCACCTCAGCCACAAACGCCATACAGGCTGAGGGCTGGAAGCGAAGGAGACTTCTACGCATATGGTCGTCAAAAAGCCGGTTCCCTGTTCACCTGTTGCTGTGCCATGCCAGGTCCACTCCAAGGCCGCTGTCCACCTGCTGCCACGTTGCAGCCAGCGTCCTGTAGTACACCACATACGCGCGGCTGGCAGGCCAGCAGACCGACACATACTCGCCAGTGGCTGACACGCCAACGATAGCGCGCCCGGTGCGCCCTGTTGCAGGGCCGATGGGCTCCTGGGACACCACCTGGGGCACTACCAGCGTCACACCACCCACATCCTGCAAGCAGCAAGGGTGTGGTGGTAAGCCAGCAGCATGCACTTGCAGCAGTCAAGGTGCTTGACTGGTTACTTATATAGAGCATGGACTGGATGGTAAGCAGGTCAACACAGGCCTCTCCACACACGTTGTGATGCTCAATCTCTCCACACACGTTGTGATGCTCAATCTCTCCACACACGTTGTGATGCTCAATCTCTCCACACACGTTGTGATGCTCAATCAAAGCCAGAGTTGGCAAGACATCGCACATGATGCTTTCAAAGACAGCAACAGGGTTTGCCTGACACGCCGCTTACCTTCTCCACTGCAGTGCAGTTGACAAACCAGATGGCATCACCCATGTGGGCCACATAGCTGACAGCCACAGGCTCGCGCGGCAGCCGCAGTGTGGGGCTGAGGTGCGCCTCCGCAAGATTGCGCAGCGGCAGCGCGGCCGCAGGCAGCGGGTACATGCGGTCAAATGTCATGAATGCCATGCCTGTGTTGCAGCCCACTGCAGCGAGGTTGGGCCGCACGGGGCTGACCGCCACTGTGTAGGCCTTGGGCACCTTCTTGCTGCCTGCAACGACCGGGGACAGCAGCAGCAGCAGCGTTTGCAGGAGGACGAGCGGACAGAGCGAAAGCCATCATGCGCAGCGTGTTCATCTTGTGGCAGCATGTGTTGGGGGAGACTTGGGTATGGACACAACAACACGTGGCATCTGTGATAGTCATTTGCCAGCACCAACAGCTGGGCTAGCCTCATCCACCTGAACAGCAGAAGCTCTTGTGCCCACCTGGTGGCACCAGCCCAGCCAGGTTGGCGCATGCCCGCAGGCCACGCTCTGGTGGCATGTTGGCCAGTGTGAAGGCAGCAACCACGCCAGGCCCGTTCACGGTAGCCAGCAGCGCATGCGCACCAGACAAGTTGAAGTACCTGCACAGCGGTTGAGTCAACCATAGCAGCACCAGTTGGCAGCAGGGTGGGTGCGTAGTGGTGGATGTTATGCTGGGGTTCAGACAGCTGAGAGATGGACATTCCCATTGCTGTGCTATGACTGCTAGTAGCAGCCAACACCCCACTGCTGTAGGAAGGCAGGTGAGCAGGCAGGCAAGCAGCAGGCAGGCCAGCGTGCCGCACCTGTGGCTGTAGGCGAGGCTGGTTGCTGGGCTCTTGGCGTCCAGCTTGGTGCGCCACACCTCAGCAAAGGACGTGGCATCCCAGGCTGCCAGCCGGTGGTCAGACCCTGCCAGCAGCAGCAGCAGCAGCAGCGACAAGGGCGGCAAGGTGTCAACACATGTTGTGTGGTGTGTGCATGACGAGGAGCTGCATGCACTTGCAGTGGGGTCTGCTGCAACCCCCGCCACTCCTCCTGCTGCGAACTGGCAGCCCATGATGCTCTCACTGTTCGTGCTGCTGCGCTGTCCCACTGCTGCTGCTGCTGCTGCCATCGTCTGTTAGTTGGTGCATCCGTTCCACCCAACCACGCACCTGCTGTGAAGATCTTTGCTGCTGCTGCTTGTGGGTCCTCAGGGCCTGGGGTGAGGCAGGCAGCCCACACCTCACCGGAGTGGCCACTCATGGACACCTTGGGCCCAACCTCACGGTCAGCACTGCCCAGGGGCAGCCTGAAGGGCTCCCATACGTACAGCCCGCCTGCTGAGTCACCACCAAACACCAAGTCCACGCTAGGCACAAACTCTGGTGGGGACGGTGCCGTCAGCGGTGCTGCCCTGTCCTGCTGCTGCTGCTTGTGCCTGCCGGCTCTGTCTCGCTGGCTGCCTGCTGCTTGCTGCTGCTGCTCGTCCTGTGTTTTGAAGTGTGCCTTGGAAGGCAGCGTGAGCAGGCAGCTGATGCTGGCCTTGTGATTGCCCACCAGCTTGCCTATCACCTGCAGGGGCAGCAGCACCACCAGCACCAGCAGAAACACAACGCAGAAGCACCTGTTGCAGCCAGCAAACGACCAGCAGGGACAACATGCAACATGCGGCACTGGCGGCTCTGGCGTCTTCAACACAGCAGTGGTTAAACTGCTGGCCATTGCTATTGCTGCTGTAGTGAAGCAAATCTGCAAACCGTTGATTTCAAGAGCTGCCATCCCCAAGCACCAACAGCTGATGAACACATGCTGCAGTGGCTAGCCCTTCTCCTGCAGCAGAAGGTTGCCCAATCAAACTGCTGCTGTGCCAGGTATACTAACGCACGCACCCGCAGTGTCGCCAGGTGCAGCAGCCGCACCACGCCGTCAGAGCAGCCTATGGCCAGCACAGGTGATGTCATCAAGTTGTTGGCGTCAGGCTGGCCGCCAGGCGTGTGCTTGCCGCCACGGAACAAGAAGCATGCACAGGTTGGGGCCTTGCCATCAAGCACTGCACGGGGCACCTCGTATGGCTTGCGCGTGTTGAGGTCGTGCAGCAGCACCTTATTCTCACACACCACCACCAGCAGCCTGCGTGTAAGCACACACAGTGCAAGCAAAGTCAGTGCACGCAGGGCTCAGGAGTTGCTGTGTGCACCACTCCCCAACTGCACAGGAAGTTTGAACTCCGTCGATTGCTGGCTATATACACACCGGCCCTGCTAGGTATGCAGTCCACCGTAAGGGGTGATTCCCACATGCTGCCTAGTAAGGGGTGTAAGGGTCTGGGTGGTCTACCTTACACCGAAAATAGAGAGAATAATCAGTCTGCTTTCTGCCTCCCCAGTGGGTGAGGCGCGGTTGCCGATGCTGAAAGGTATGGCTTACAAGGATTGATTATTATTAGGAAGTTTGAAACTTTGTGTCTTTGTTTGTTTCTGCTGCTGCTCCAACTGTATTACACTTGGCAGCAGCTACTACTTGCGTAAGCCATGGTGTCTGTTCCTGCAGCTGGTGCACAGGCCGCCAGTGCACCAGCGCAGCGCCCTCTGCATAGCCGCCTGCGTCGCACCTAGTGCCGTCCAGTGCATGCACGTTCGTTGCGCTGGGTGTGTTGGTGCTGTTGCCGTTGACCATGGCATGCTGCGTTGCTGTCTGCCAGTAGGCCACCTCAGGGTCGAGGAACGACACCTGGCGCACTTTGCCTGAGGCTGTGCGTGATGGAGCATAGCTGAGCGCTGAGGGGTTGCTGATGAACGCAGGGTCTTTTGCTGACACTGTGTTGATGGCTGCCTCCATAGAGCCCTCATCATCAGCACCGCCCAGCTGCAGGTCATGCAGCGTCTGCAGCAGCGGCAGCAACAGCGTGCATGCGAACGGGAGATGGAGAACACAGCATTGCAAGCGCAGGCTGCTGCACGACACGGGAGGTACAACGAACAGCCAGCACCTCCCAGCGTTGAGCCGGGTGATGGTGTATGGACTGTGTGTTAATTGGTATGCTGCACTCAGCAGCAGGGGCTGCCACAAGGATGCTGATGCTGGAAGCAGTAGTGCAGTACATGCTGCTGCGCCGCTCCCCATGTGCGACGTACTGGAGCGTGCCATTGCCCAACCTGCTTAAACAAGGTTCCTCACCTGCTGTGTTGTCCAGTCCCACACACGAACATTGTCTGCTTTGTCTGCAAAGGCTATCCAGGGCTGCACTGGGTGAAACTCCACTAGCTTCACCTGCAGAGCACATCGTGGGCTCAAAGCTGCTCTAGGAATCTCAGATGTGCTGATCAATGCTTGGTCACGTTTCACAGCGCTTCTGCGCACGGTACCTGCTGATCCAACCAACAGCTCCAACTCACGCACCTTATCGCGAGTCCCTGAGAAGCCCCGCAGCTGCAACATTGTATATTAATATTACACGAATCATATAAGTGGGTGTTCACGTGGCACCAGCTCCCTCACGCTTGCAGTACTAGGGGTCCACCACAAACCTATACCCAGGGGGGGGGGACGCCATGCCTAATCATGGAGGGGGGGTACCCGGTTGTCGCGTTTTCAGCCTAAACACTGCCGGGGGGTAGGGTCGATCGAGCGGAACGCCCAGTGAGCGGTTGACTATCGAGCCTAACCCTCGAGGGGGGGTACTGTTGGCACGACACGAGAGCCTAAACGCGAAAGAGGGGTGGGGTTTCGGCAAACCAGCGCGTCCCCCCCTCCCTGATTTAGGTTTGTGGTGGCCCCCCTACTGATCAGCAGCACCATCTGCAGTCGAGCAATGCAAGGCAAGTCCATTTGGTGTTTCCACTTTCACCATCTGCCATACGTGGTGTACGAAGTCTACACTTTCGCCAGCACTCTGTTACATACGTGCAGGTAAGACCTGCACCCTACATGTCTGCTGACCACACCAAACGACCATATGATAGTCATCAAACCAGCAGGCAGCAGCCATAATCCCTGCATGTCAGTACCTCCAGCCCACGTCCTGTGTGCCCTGGCCAGGCTCAAGCCTAACACCTGGGCCAGGTCAAGTTGCAGTGACCGTCTCTGAGAGGACAAGATACCAAGCATGGGCAGGCCACACATGAGCACACAGCAGCCGTATGCTTGCAGTCACACACTTGTCAAAGATACCAATGTTCTCTGCTCTCAGCTGAATCACAAAATTCCTGTCCTACGGACACAAGCATGACGCAAAACCACACCGGGCACACCGAAAGCAACTGGAACACACACATGAACCCTGTAAAGAGCTCATCATCATCATCATGTTACCCATTAAGCCATAGCATCAACGCCATCGGCCCCGCGCCCCTCAGGAGCGGAAGAGCTCATGTAAAGAGCTCATGTAAGACAGGACCCATGCATACACTGCCAGTATGTCACACAGCGGCGATGTGTGTCGCAACATGGAATAGCTCATGCATTGCACATCCAGCCTGCCTTATCAATGATAATGATGATGCAGCTATGCCGTCAAAATGCTGGCAAAAAGCTGTCAAGCAAGTTCTCAGTGCAAGAACCTGGCTGGCACTCATAGCACTGGGCACAGTCACATCCACCTTCACCCAGCATCTCCACAATAGCTGCAACACTTCGAACCCATGCTAGTTGCCATGTGTTAGCTGATACCCTTATCCACCCCGTTTGTGCTGGCTCTTGCTGCTTGTAGGCCGCTGCAGCGCTGCAGTGTAGAGCTGCAGCATGTCAGGGTCATCATTGCCCTGCGCCTGCTCGCTGCTGTCTGCAGCCCCTGCCTCTGCTTCATCTGCTGCTACCGCAACACTCACGACAGGCATGCGCCCCAGGCGAGACGTATGCGCAGCCTGGCCGTGCTGATGCCCAGCGCTGCTGCTGGCGGCAGGTGCACTATGCTGCTGCTGCTGCTGCTCAGGGGACCTAGGCCGTGGCGCGCTGTGCTCGCCTGCCAGCTGCGGCAGGCTGTTGTTGCTGCCCCGGCTAGCTGCTGAGGCCGCTCCTGGGGAGCCGCCCGGTTCAAGCGAGTTGCGCCGCGAGCTGTTGCTGCCGCCGCTGCTGCCAGGTCTCAACCTGCGCGTCAAGGCACATGCAACAGTTGTAAGGATCTGTTTGTGTTGCCTACGCAGCACTGTGGATGCACCAAGTAAGACACATCTTGTGATGAGGCTAGCATATGCAGCACTAAGGGTGCAAGCAGGAGGAGACACACAGCGCTACAGCTGGCTACCAACGCAACGCTTCAGCCACCCTGTCTTGCCTCACCTGTGTAAGCTGCCTATGCTCAAGCTGCTAAGCTGGCTGTCCTTGCGCCTGTGCCGCCGCGGGTCCTGGCTGAACGCCAGCTCCAGGTTGGCCAGCACAGGGTTGGTCACGAAGCCCTCCACAGGCGGCACAGCCTCCCCAGTTCCGCTCAGCCCTGTGCCTGTCAGCGAGCCGCCTGTGAGGCTGCCGCCAGGGCCATGTAGCCCAGCATGCAGCATTGAGGCGCGCGGTGAGCCGCAGCCTCCATCCCCGCTGTCCCCTGTCAAGCTGATGAAGCCACCCGGAAGCGAGCTCATGCCAAGCACAGCTTGACCAGAGCCAGTGCCTGTGAGCGAGGTGACGGAGTTGCGCCCAAACATGCTGCCTGTTGTGCTGTGCACAGCACCTGGCAAGCTGCCTGTGCCGCCCATTAGAGAGGTGCCAGACGCACGGTGGAAGATCTGACCAATAACACCACCGTGGCCGGTGTTGCCACCCATCAATGATGGACCGTGTGGCGCAGGCACCATATCTCCCGACGCAGAGATGCTGTAGCCGACCTGCAACAGAGACACAAATGGCAGGTAAGAGAACACCTAGTACTAACAGCTCACTCGCAACAAGCATACCTGCACGCAAGCTCATGCAGTGCTACCATAATCAACGCACCATGCACAATGGTGCTGCATACGCAGCATGTCACATGTCATGAGACAGCTGGCAGCACAACCTGACCACTTTGTTCGCATAGCACATGGTGCGTGCATCTGCCATGCGGCCATCCGCCTGACCTGATGCCAAACTGCAGCCTCACCTGCGTGGCTGCATTGCGCAGCTCGTTGATGTCGAACACCCTGCTCTGCGTGTTGTAGGGGGGCACGAAGCCATTGTGCCGCCCGCGCGCGCCAGTGGTCTGCCGCAGCACCTTGCGCTGCACCAGGCGCGATGCACGGGCCATGATGCCCTTGATCTGCGCTTTGCTGCGGCCCAGGTTGCGCTCGTCGACGTAATCCTCCAGGTCGATGTCCTCACCGCGCTTTTGGCGCTCCACAATCTCCTGCACCAGCTGGTAGTGCGCAGGACGCAGATGCCTGCAAAGATCAAGCATCAGACGTGGTGTTATGTCATGCTTGCATACATCCACTGAAGGTGCCATAGCGCAAGCAGCTTTGCACGCGCTGAGCGCTGCTGCACATTGCAACATGTCATCTGCTGATGTTCTACACTCTTGAACAATCAAGCTGCAACCTCCGCCTCCGCAACACACCGCATACACTACACAGCACTGCAAGAGGTGCGGCAGCTGCGACTCACCGCTTCAGTGCTCTGAAGAAAAAGACTGGCAGCAGGCACGCCAGCGGCACTACGATGATGGTCAGCCAGTAGTTGGGCGATGACGCTATGCTGTCAAATGCGTGGTGCAGGTCCGTTGACAGCCGGATGGGGAAGGCTCCGTACGCGATGAGGAACAGGAACCACAGCACTGCACACATAACAGGCAAACGTCAAGCAATGTCACTTGCAGCGGCAAATGCTTGCGTAGTGCTGTGCTTGTGTATGCAGTGCGTGCTGCATGCCACCAGAGCTAAGTTTACCCAACAGCAAAAGCATATACAAGATGCACGCCCTGCAAGCAGGTGGCGCATCAGCTGCTCTTATCGCACTCACGTATTGAGCCCCAGATGGACAAATGTTGCATCCAGGTCCACTGGTCGATGACCATGCCCAGCTGCAGGTGCACCGTGATGACCACCGTGGTGAACATCAGCAGGCCGTTCTGCTGCAGCGACCAGATAGCGCCAGAGTGCCTGTCAGCCTCCAGGCTGTCTGAGCCCACCAGCACCATCGCCACAGTCATAGCAGCGTGCAGCAGCGCCATAGCCAGCCAGCCCACAATGGCGGGTAGACTGAAGTACAGGTTCTGCTGGCCTGCAGGACATGGCGGCACCAGGTGGCTCAGGAGGACATCAAAGCTACAAGAAGACGCTGCACACACAACAAGTACATCCTACACTGTGGCACGTTGGTTCACACGGCGGCATCAGACATCTGTGCTTGTGTCCAGCAGCAGGGTCCCTCGCTGCTCACCCTCATGGTAGAGGAAGGGGAAGCGCAGCCCCAGGTCCTTGTCCAGGTCCCGGTCAAACCAGCCCACCACCAGCGGGGCCGCAGCAGTGAACACCACGTTGAACAGCGTCATGTAGAAGTCGTTGTAGATTGGCTGCCCGCTGAACAGCGCAAACGCGTTGTAGATGAAGATGGTGCTGCCGTAGAACAGGTTCTTGTAGAAGAAGAAGGAGATCATGCGCGTGATACGCTTGTAGCTGAGGCGGCCGTGCACGAGCAGCAGCGGCGTGAGGAAGCGGAACTGCGCAATGGCAAAGTCGGACGCCATGGTGGCCTGCATGCCCTCCTGGCCACTGATGCCGACACCTGCAGGTCAACAACAGGATGAAAAGTATGAGGGCTGATGAGCAAAGTGCGCCAAATTAAAGCTGTTGCATAGGCTTAAGTATCTGGGCACGAAACGCGAAGCACTGACCATGTCCTGCAAGCATTGCAGTGTCAGCTGGGCTCTTACCTATGTGTGCCTTCTGGATCATGCCCACGTCGTTTGCGCCATCACCGATGGCCAGCGTGGTGTCACCCCAGGTCTTGACCAGCGCAGTGACCTGCGCCTTCTGCAGCGGCGACACGCGGCAGCACAGCACTGCCGCACACTTGATGCCAACCTGCAGGACAGCAGCAGCGGCATTTGAAGGGTTAAACAGCCTGCAGTTGTAGATGATGCTAGCTTCTGCTGTTGCACACCACCCAGGCCAGCCCAGGCACATCACCGTCACCCTACAGCCTGGCGAAATCAGGGCACGTGTGTAGCTGTCAAGACCATGAAACAGCACACTCATGCACAGACAAGACCGGCGCAGCACAGGCACCACGCACCATCAGGAACTGCTGCCGGAGGCGTGGGCTGAGTGCGTACAGCAGCGCCTTGCCATCGATGACCAGCGCATACTGCATGCTGATGTTTGCTGCGGCGTCCTCCTCCATGGTGCGTGCCACCTTGTTGAGCTGGCTCTCCAGCCGCTCCACTGACAGCTGTGTGGCCTCCTCCATCTGCAAAGGTAAGGCACAGCGGCAGGCAGTTGATCAGCAAACTATGTGATATGAGTATGCTTGTGGGTTTGGAAGCATCTGCAAGATTGTAAGCTTTGCCTATCCTGCTTCTTCTGTGAACAGATTTCAGACACTGTGTGCAGGGCAGCATGGCAAGTTTGCTGCGTCATGTGATGTCTTTCTGCTGTGTAGATGCAACCTATCACTGCACACCCTGATGCTCTGCGCCACGCACCCGCCCCTCAGCTTCCAGCAGGTCCACGTCAGCACATGAGCCTGTCAGCTGGAACTGTGTCATCTCATCAGTGATGAGGCTGCACGCGTAGCCAATGTTGATGGCGGTTTCCTGCAACAGCTTAGTCACAGACACGGCAATGTTAATCAAACAGGCACTGCATATACAATGTCCCTACTGCTGCAATGTACCTACAGAAAACACAGAACTTTAGCACCAGGTGCATGCCTGTCCAACCAGCGCGTGCCTGCCTGCTGCTCACCATCTTGTCGCCCGTGAGCACCCACAGGCGGATGCCTGCCTGCACCAGCGTCTTGATGCACTGCGGCACGCCCTCCTGCAGCTTGTCCTCAATGGCTGTGCAGCCCAACAGCCGCAGGTTCTTCTCCACCTGCTCACCCACAGCGTCCACCTTGGCGGCACGGTCCACCATGGACAGCTTGGCCTCGATGAAGCGCTCGTTCCACCTGCAGAGACAAGATGACAGATCAGGTGCCCGCAATCAGCAGCAGACAGACCTAGCGCTGACACCTGTGTGTTGGCAGCCACCTGCTGGCCGGCTGCAAGATGAACAGCCTGTCCTGCACGGCCACATGCTGGTGCCATGCCTGCTATGTTGCTGCCAGCTGCATCATGTGATGTGGCATATGAACAGTAGCCAAATTCCTGCGAAACCCAGCCACTCACTCATCGTAGAACTTGGGGTCCAGCTCTGTGTATGACAGGCACAGTGTGCGCAGCCCCGCACTGCCAAACTCCTCCATGTGCTGCAGCGTGACCTCCTTGAGCTGGTCATTGAGATGGTACTTCCTGTCCAAGCGCTCGTAGATGACAGTGTCGGCACCCTGCACAGGACAAAGGGCGTGCAGACAGCGACAACAGGCAAACATGTCAAGCAAGCACACTAGTAGGCAGCAAAGGGACACCTGGCTTGGCAGGCGAGTTTCGGTGATGTTGTTACGGCTGGCTGTCCTGTTGATCCAAACGATCAGAACACATTGCCTGCAAAGACCACTGCAGCACCCGGGCTGCATGCTCTGCTGTAGCACACACCTTGCAGTACAGGATGATCTTGTTCTCTGGCGTGCGGATGATGACGCTCATGCGCTTGCGCGTGCTGTTAAACTCCAGGATGTTGAGGATCTCGTACTCCGTCTCCCGCGTGCAGTCCGGCAGCCGCTCACGCAGCGTGATGATGGTGTTGGTGCGCTTCACAAGGAAGAACCCAAACACCTTGGCTGCGACAACCAACGCAGCCTCATCAGGCGACTCAGCCTCGTAGCGGATCTGCTCAGGGATGGGCGGGCCTGCAGGGCAAACAAGCCGTGCAGGTTACTGGCCCAGCAGCAGTTGAAGAGCATGGCTGAAGTACTGCCTACGACTGATCACATGCCAGGACATCTGCTGCTGTCTCCGCATACCGCGCACAGCAGCTATCCTGCACAGAACCCCTGCAAGGAACTACACAAAGCAACTGCCTACCCCTGCAGCTGGCTGTCATAGTCAGCCTGCTGGCTGCCGCTGTGTACCTACCCTCCGGTATCACTGTGTGGCACAGCGCCAGCAGCCTGAAGAACTGGCAGGTCAGCTCCGTGTTTGGCTGCTTGGACCACTCCAGCCCCATGAGCCTGTCATCGTAGAAATTGAAGAACGGCTCGCGGAACTTGTTGTCCGTTTCTTCATCAGCCACGTCCAGCTTCAGACCGCGCCTGCACCAACAGAAGCAGCAAGAGCACACAGGATAAAAAGAACCCAGCAGCACGGGTCAGTACTGCAGGTTTTTGACATCATGTACCACAGTATGCCTAGGAATGAGCACCGCCGTCTCCTCGTTGGTGACGGATGACACAATGCCCTGCAGCAACCTCATGTCAGCATAATGCTTGCAGTAAACAGCACAAATAAACCCTACCGCAGAATGTGGTTATCTGCTGCACTCACCGCTCTGCGTTGTTGCGCTCAATTTCCGTCACACCCGCGCCGTAAGCCACGCCGCCGATGGAGCACTTGAAGAACTCCATCACGTTGCGGGTGAGTGTGCCTGTCTTGTCGGACAAGATGGTGTTGACCATGCCCAGCTCCTCATTCAGGTTGCTGGTGCGCGCGACCGCAGGCGTGTCAGTGTCTGGGTGGTACATGGAGCGGTCCAGGCCGATGAAGCACATGGACTGCACCACCTTGACCATCTCAATGGACACGTACAGCGCAATGGGGATCAGGTAGCCTGCAGCCAAGGGTGCGCAGCAGACAAATTGCGCAACAAGTCAGTGCAAGACCAAACATTACAGGTGTCAACCAGGACAGGCTGCAACAACTCAAGCTGGCAGTGAATGAAGACACTGCAGGATGTACAAGGATGTGCAAAGAACAGTCGTGCTGCTGGAGGCAGTGCCCTGTGGTGCAGCAGTTGCTCACCGTACAGGATGAACGCTGTGATGAAATTTGTCACAGCCACCACGCCAGGCTTGGTGCCGTCATACTCGCGCGGCAGCAAGTTGTCGCCGCCCAGGTACCAGTGGTCTGGCATGTAGCGCGCCGTCCACCAGGCAAAGTAGATGCAGCCTGTCAGGCACATGCTGAACAGCAGGCCAAACATGAAGAAGATGATGCGGTCCACTGTGCGCTCAATGCGGCTGCGCTTGGAGGGCGGCTGCGTGGAGTTCATGAAGATCTTGGTGTCGTGACCTGCAGGAACACGCGCTGCTTGTCAAATGGCTGCTTGTAGCGCATGCTGCCTGAATCCTTTGAACATTGACAACAGGGGTACAGAGGTGCATAATGTGCTTGCTGCCTGTAACTGCCCCTACAGCCTCAACCAGTATTATGGGGAACAGCAGCTGCAATGCCAACGGCTGACCAGCAGGCCAGCACTGCTAGATGCGGTGCACCGGATGCACCTGCGTCTGGGGGAGCCACCAACTGCTGATGTCACTGCTCTGCTGGCCACTTGCACCACCCACCTGCGTAGATCACCAGACCATAGATGCGGTGCGTGTTGCACAGGCTGCAGCCTCGCAGCAGCATCGCTGCCGGCGACAGCGGCAGCATGCACGGCGCCTGCACCAGCGGCGGCATTGCCTCAAACTTGCCCGTGAACTGGTACAGCCGGCTGTTTGGCGGCTCACACGTCACACTGCCTGCAAAGCTGCCGATGCTGTGGTGGCGCAAGTCCTTGGTCTCATCCAGCGCCTTCTTGATCTTGAGGTTGGTCTCGCCATCAAGCTGCATCGTCTCGATGTAGCAGATGCCCTCCTCGTTCTCTGCTGACAGGAACAGCAGGTCTGCAGGGAAGTTCTCGCCCTTGTGCACGATGATGACATCGCCCACGTGGATGTCGCGCCAAGTGCGCGTCTCAAACTGCCCCAGGCTGGCGTTGAACACCTGCGGTTGACCAGCAGATGTGATGATGGAAGCCCGACGAAGACAGAAATAGTTGGACAATACTCAACCACACCAACACAGCCAACTGCGTGTAAAGGGGCATCACGCTGGTCACACTGTTCTAAGTATTTGCGGAGTGCTACGTGAACTACCCAGCACTGGCATGTATGCTGTTGCCTGCTGACGAACCAGTGCAGCAGCTGCCCCCTGACAGCAGCCTGACAGAAGGCTAGCAAGAAACAAAGCATGAAGGTCGGCAGACAACCATACGCTGCAGTTTGCACAGCTGGCAAACGGTGCTGATGCTGCCCTGCAATTGCTGTGTGTGGGTTTGCATCACGCTGTATGGCAACAAAAGCCCTGCCACGCTGTTCAGCTAGTGCTGTTGCTGTAAGTCCAGGCCTGCAGTTGCCAGACGCTGCTGCTGCTTGATTGACGTGTGATACAGCCACTGACAGCTGCCCAGTTCATCCAATGGCGAGCTGGAGCTGCAGCGCAATTGCTGGCAATGCACTGCAGTGGGCGCCGTGCTTGCTGATGCTGACCTCCACTTTGCGGTTGTTGACCTCCACGTCCTGCTTGTGCCGCCTGTAGTCCTCCACTGCCTCCTTGATCATGGCTGCACCCAGCACTATGCCCAGCGGCAGGAACGTAGTCCATGGCCTGCATGAGAACAACACTTGTCAGCATGTTGCCGTACGTGCATGCTCAGCATGAGACGGTACCAGATACACACGTACCACTGCCACGCCTGCCGCTGCTGCTAAAGCGTGCAACATTTGTGTAACTTGCAGCAAGTGATCCATTTCCATGTCAAGGCGCGTCGACAGACTGTGCTGCCATCGCTGCTGATTCACTGCCAGAATGCGATTGTGCTGTTGCCTCTGCGGTGCAGCCACTACAACAGAAGCACACATGATACAGCATAAACTTAAATGCATGTCCCCAACAAACCCTGCACAGTGCAGTCACATGGTGCGTGCTGCATAGCCTGAGCATCAGAACAGCACGCAATCAGGTAGCATCCTAGTTCATGCAATGCACATGTTGCACCATGTCAGAGGCAGTTCATCGCAAACTTCGGCACTGTCTTACCGCACGGGACTGTACGGTGTCAGTGACAGCGCTGCCACCAGTGTGAAGTAGATGTTAGCCACACGCCTGCATCACCAACATGGCAGATGGTTACTGCTGCTGTCCTGCCCTGCCATCCAAGCTGCTGCACCAGGTGCATGGGTCCTGAGCCCACCTGTACTGCTCAAACAGAGATTTGGGTATGAATGTGAGCAGGCTGTACTTGGTGGTCGTCGTCTTATTGCCTGCATAGGTCTTTTCCAACCCATGGAGCTTGTGCTGCTGCTCCGGACGGAACTTGACCACTCTGTCTGGCACCACATGGTGCTTTGCACCCAGCGCTGACAGGAACGAGCAACCAAAGCTTTGCCCAGGCTCCACATCTGGAGGCATGGCACTGAGGCTGACCCACTACAGTATGCTGATGCTATACTGCCTGTTGTTCTGCTGCTGCCACATGCCAGCCCAGGCCGCTGACACGGTTACAAACGTTTTTACGACGTAGCAATTTGAATATATGATCGCTTTTCGCAATAGTCAGAGGCGACGACTTACAATTTCAAGTTCAGCGAAGCACGAAGAATCTGGTTCGCTGATGCTGCAAGTTCTGAAGCAAATGTATAATCGAGCGTGATGGATACACACACAGCTGCAAACGAAGTGCCAGGAATGTCTAGGGCTCTGTGGGAGTAGGAGTGTAGTTTGGACCTTGACTTGTTTGCTTTGAAGCTCCAACAACGTAGCGCTGCGATCGCATACGCAGCATAGGTACGTCGGGTCGGTGCTTGCAAACTCCGACGGTGGGCATCTCTGACCTTCTTACTGTCCTTAGTTTCGCGCAAAAACCCCAGCAGACCCCAGCAGGTGCCTACGGATCCTACTTCAGCAGCCTGCTTGGAGTGTGTCCTACAATAGCAGCCCAGATGCCAGCAAGTTACTGCCCACACAGCAGGCGCAGGTCCCCATGGCAACGCTGCTGCGGTCAAGTGCATGTGGTGCATGAGGGATGATCCCATGCCATCCTGGCATGCCGATGGAGATGCACTTGCTCAGCGCCTCCATCACACCCGGTTGGAGCAGCAGAATGCAATGAACGCTAGCCATGTTATCTTCCACAGGCTGCCTGTTGCGCCCTCACTCCAGCTGCACCCAGCAGCTCATCCCATGATGCACACTTGACTCGCACCGAGCCTTGCTGCTGCCCCTGGCTGACCTCAAACGCATTCAGCTGCTCCCATGCTGGATAGTTCACAACAGCAACACCACGACTGTCAAGCAGCTGCTGCAGCCCAGCGCGGCCAGGTGCTGCTTCAGGCGCCCGCGCAATTGTTGCATAGTCCTGTGCCATGCTGGCCACTGTTTCCTCCGCATCTGTAAGGTTTGTGCCTATGATGCCTGTAGGACCACGCTTCAGCCAGCCACACACGTACAGACCTGGCAAAGTGCTGTCCGCTGCTGCTCCTACACCTGCAGTGGCAAGAACGCAAGCGCAGCACAAGCGAAAGTTGCTCAGCAGCACTTGAGTGGGCACAGTTCCACCACCCAGTGGCTGCCAATGTCTCACCAGGCAACTAATGGCAGCATACAGAGCATGTGCTGGCAAGCTGCATGCTAAGGTGCCAGATTCAAAAGCCCCTTGGGACCAGCTGTCAGCTGTCCAGCAGCGCCCACCTGTCATCACCCGCCCTGCAGCATTTGGCACCACACCCTGCCTGTTGTCAAAAGGCAGCCCTGGCAGTGGCAGCGACTTGTAGCCTATGCTTTTCAGCACCAGCTGCACAGGGTACTCCTCATACTCGCCAGTGCCTATAGCTACAGTGCCTCGCGCAGGGTCAGCCACCAGCCGCGTCTTCTCTAGCTTGATGGCCTGCACCTGCAGAAACCCAACGCAAACCACAGCAGCGCTGGCAATTTACCGCTGCAAGACAATTGTGCTGGCGTAGGTGAAAACATGCAAGTTCATGGCAACAGCATTCCCGCAGCATCTGCCGTTGCAGCCGTCACTTCAGAAAAAGGCAGTTGGCAGCTGTGTGATGAGTTGGCCAGGTCACGAAGTAAAATCTCCGAGTTACATGAAGTTCATGTTGTCTGATGGCGCACCTGGTTGTCCGCATCTGCTATGATCTCTGCTGGGTTGCGGTAGAACTGGAAGTTGAGGTCACGGCTGGCAGCAGGTTTGTCAGTCACAGCAGCCTGCAGCAGACGGCACAGAGCAGTTGCACGCAGTTGTCGCGAGAAGCAATGGGGCCAGTTGCCGCAAGTAAGTGCATGCCCAGCACGAACCCAAATTGTCTCCCAGTTCGTGAAGAGGTTGGCCAAGTACTTACGGCAGCTGCTCATCACCAAAAAAGCGTACATTGCCTGCAAAATGTGCAAGCGCACAGCTGTCGCTTACGTTTGATATGAGCTCAAAGATGCGACGTTTGAGCCTGACCGCCTTCATCTGCGCCTGATCTGCTTCTGACACCACCAGCTGAGATGACTGCGCGTGCACTGCTATGCTGGGCATGCTGACTAGCTCCTTCAGCTCCTTGGCGGTACAGGCAGCCTGGACAGCAGAGCCAGCAACAGCAACAGCAACAGAAGCAGCAACAGATGGTAAAGGGCACCGTTGTCAACTTTTAAATCCATAGCGAGTCACTGCAAGCATACCGCATTTGCCGTACAAGTACCTGCCGCAGGTGTGTGAGATGTTTGTGTTGTCATGTATAATGCCTGGCACTAGTCAGCACAGATATACACTCATGGTCATGACATGTTGTCAGCACAGCTACACACTCATGGTCATGACAACATGTCAGGGTGAGGTGCCGCCAGCTCATGGGTCACTATCCTCACCTGCACAGGCCCCCGCCGAGCACACAGCTGCACCTGCCTGACCTTGCTGTGCCGCAGCTGCTGCAGTGCATGCCTGGCTATGTCAGTTGCCGCCAGCTCCGACACAGGCCGCAGCAGGATGCGTGCGCAGTCCAGCGCCACGTTGCCAATGCCACACACCGCCACAGACTCCACGCGTGACAGGTCTATTGGCAAGTCGCGCTGGTCTGGATGGCCGTTGTACCACCACACGAACTCACGTGCAGCGTGTACACCATGGCTGTCCTGCAAAGTCACCAACACTGGCAGATGAGCACAACTCTGGTTCTGTGTGGAGAAACGCTGCTAAACAACTATGCCAACTGTGACACAGCCCGCGCATCACTTGCAGACAGCCTATGCTTGGCTACTACTCAGACGCCGGCAGGCACTCACCTCCCCTGGTATATTCAGCTTGCGGTCGCTCTCTGCCCCGTACGCCAGTACCACCTGCAGTACAGTACAAGAGCAACGATACGGTGGGACTTATTGCCATTACCGCAGCAGCGCGCCATCCCAGGTGCCTGCTGCATTGCCACTGGCAGACCCACGAGCTGGCGGGCTCAGCCGATTGACTGCCTGCTGCTTGCCTGCCACAAAACAAGTTGCGCGCACTCACCGCGTTGTACAGCTTCCTGATTTCATCCACAGTAACATCACTGCCAACGTTGACATTGCCAAAGATGTTTACGCGGGGGTCCTGGGCTATGCGCGTGAAGTGGTTGGTTACGTTCTGCAGAGGATAAGGAGGATGCAGGCGCAGCCCTGTCAGCAGCTCTGCTGAATTCAAGCAAAAACTCACAGTCACTTCTCTGGAAGCATGGCTGTTGCAAATGTTTTGCTGGTTCTTGCCATAGCACAACTTATGCTTCAAGAATTGCTTGCACACATGCTGCCTGTCTGCATGTGTGGACCTCGCTGCTGCCCACCTTGGTGTCCTCATGGTCTGGGGCCACGCCAGTCCTGACTAGGCCAAATGGGGTCGGCAGCCGATCCTAGCAGCACACGTCAATATGCTTGATCAGACTGTGTGTGCAGAGGCTCCTGCTGCCACAACTGCTGCGTGCGAGGTGACCGTCGTGTAGATTAGAGCATGGCACTTACTAGGATATCGATCCTTACGTCATCTCCGTATAGCTTTAGAAGCTGCACGGCATTCAAGCAACAGCGAAACCTGTCAGCTTTAGTGTCTCCCTTGCTTGTTTGTGCCAAGTAGCACTACTACCACCACCAGCAGCAGCAGCAGATGGGTGCGCACTTGATGAGCAGTGTAGAAGCCTGCTGGCCCGCTGCCAACTATACATACTGCAAGTTGATTTGCAACACTGCTGTAGTTCCGCACAAGTGATGCTACACTTGCCGCAACGGGGGACAGCATGGGCAGTGTGGTGGTACTGTGTGTGGGTAATCACTGGTGTTACTCAGGTGAGTGCGCAGACAGTCATCATTTAAGCACTGACAGATCAAGCTGGAATAAGAGCATAACACAATCAGCTCCTTACAGCGGATCGTTGATCGTTCGCACTGTCAGCTTCCACGAGGTTTTGGTGGTGGCGTGGAACTTCAAATCAAGCAAACGAGGTTGCAGCCGTCTGCTGATAATTGTTGACCTTGAATCGCTATTGAATGTTATTGTTCGTGGCTTATCGGCATTCACTTCCGGCGCCACATCTCTGCCAAGCAGTACTGTATTGTCTGACCATCTGCACTGGCAAATGCTCACGAAACGCCATGAAGCGACACAAATGATAGAGTGAGGCGTCAATATGGCCGGGTCGTTCGTGGCAGATGTGCTGCTGGGGGAGACAAATGAGGTGAGTGTGCCGACATGCATGGCTCCAGGCTGGCACTGCATCATAGCATGTGGTTGCACACAGCACCTGCAATGCCCTGCAACACCTTTTATGTTTGAGGTTAAGCATGTTGAAGTATGTGAAGGGTAGCAGCATGCAAGCATCTGCACTGCGCATGTGCAGAGCATGCGCTTGTTGGGGCAGCGCTGCAACCACCAGGACATGATGCAAACATGCAGGTGCTGCAAGTGCCTGTCATCAAGGCAAAAGCTGTCAAGAAGCTCTTGGCTGGCGTGGCACCGCGTGTGCCCCTGCTGGGCAACACCAGTGTTCCTGCAACAGATGACACCCTTGAGCAGTTCTTGCAGCATGTGGGCACCCTGTTTGGCAGGGACCCCACAAAGTGGGAGAAGGTCGGGGAAACCAAGACAGACATTACAGAGCAGGATGGCAAGAGGATCATAAAGAGAACTGGGATGTTCACCGGCACAGAGCTGCATCTGTTTGTGACGCCTCCATACTATGATCCTCGCCTGCCACTGCGGCCTGACCAGCCGCAGCTGGAGTTTGCAGTTCAGAGCAAGGAGGTGACCAGCACAGCAGAGTGGCAGCAGGTGAGCTAAGGGCAATTCAGCACAAGCATGCACCACCGCAGCAGCAGCAGCAGCAGCTGGCTGAGCTCACTCGTAAGGGACATGCAAGCTTGTGTACACGCTGCCATCTTCATCACCTGCACTCTTGACGCCTGCTCCAGCTCCAAACACAGACTTTGTGGCATGCTTTGGCTTGCTCTGTTTCCTGTCTGAGCAGCTCATTGCAGACCAGCCATGGAACTCCAGCAGGCGGAGGCAGCTGCTGCTGAACTTCCTGCAAGCAAAAATGGAGGCAGAGGACGAGCAGCTGCAGCTGGAGGGTGTGCGGGGCATGTGGGAGCTGTCCATCAACAAGCCGCACCAGGCAGAGATGCAGGCGTGCCACCTGCGGCTGCTGGTACAGCACTTGCAGTCAGCCAACATAGAGGTACAGAAAAGTCAACCAATGAGCACATGCGCAGGAAGTGAGCAGCAGCATATGCTGCTTGTCTGCATCAGAAGTAGCAGCAGCACAGGCGTCAGCAGCAGCAGCACAGGAGCCTGGTAATGTTGGGCGGAAACTCTCCTGACTCGAGCAGTGTCTGACAGCCATGCGCTCCAGTGCACGTAACCAGCCGCCCCTGTGCTGCTTCCCTGTGTCTGTGCTGAACTTGTTGCCTGCAGGTTGCCAGGACATGTGCAGCAGCAGTGTGGGGCCTTGCAGTCAATGAGCGCTCCCGTGCACTGCTACTGGATGCAGGCGTAGTGCAGGTGCTGCTGCAGGTTGCGCAGCAGTCGCTGGAGCTGCCCTGTGTGGCGCACTCAGATCACCAGGAAGCGTACCTGGCTGGTGGCAAGATCACCCAGGCGCAGCGCAACCAGCTGCAGGTGTGCAAAATGCATGATAGAACTCCGCAGAGTTCAAGCAAGTGCTGTGCAACGACCATGCACTTCAAGGGCAGTTGTCAGTGACCAATCTACTGCTTCTTGTATACTGTTCCATGCAGCTGGTGCAGTGGTCGCGCCTGACTTCCCTCGATGTGTTCCTGCTTGATGCTGTTCCTGCAGGCGTGTGTGCTAGGCAGCTTGTCTGTCTTGGTTGTTGACCAGGCATGCAGACGGCCCCTTATCAGTATGGAGCCGGGCCTGGAGACGCTCTTCAGCCTCAGCATGCCCCTGCCCGGCTATGCTGACAAGGCATGGGCAGCAGCAAGGAGGGAAGCAGCAGCAAAGGCCATCACCAGCCTGGTGCAGCGAGATCATGATGCACGCATGCAGCTGATGATGACTGGAGGCATTCAGAAGCTGCTGGCCCTGCTGGACAGCAAGGTGGGAGGGACACAGCAACAGCAACAATCAGTGTATTTTGGGCTGGGCAAGCAGCATGCCAGCCAACAGCATTGTCTGCCCCCCTCCCCCTCCACACACACACACACCACACATACAAGCAGATGGGCAGCACAGCAGCTGTGCTGAAGTTGCGCTCCCACAGCAGCATGACTTATGTAGTGCAGCTGTTGTTCTGTTTGTGTCGCAGGGTCCTGGCCATGCGCGTGTGCAGTACTGTGTTGCATCAGTGCTGGCCATCCTGGTGCTTGATGATGCAGCAATGGAGGTCATCAAGCAGCACAGCAAAGGCCACCTGGTGTTTGAGGCCACCCTGCGGCTGCTGTCACACGTGCTGACAGCCGTCAAGTTCTCACTGGCAGTCGGCAATGCGCAGATCTTGAGCGAGGGCATGACGCAAGCAGATGTGACAGCTGCCATGCAGAAGTTGCGCAGCGGCAGCGACAGCGGCTGTAAGGCAGCGTCAACGCCAGCAATGCGCCAGGGCTCTGTAACTGGTGCAGACCTGCTGTTGAAGACAGCTGCAAGACGCCTGTCTCAGGAGGCGCACATCAGCAGCAGCTCAGGTGGCGCGGGTGTGCCACTGTCACACCGGATATCCATTGACGCTGCAGCAGCAGCTGCAATGCTGCAGGAGGCCAGCAGGATGAGTGCAGCTGGCAGCTCATCTGGCGCATCACAGCAGCAGCCGGAGGAGGAAGAGGAGGATGCTCCAGAGCCGCTGGATGTCCAGGCAGCTGTGTCGCTAGCAGAGGCGTGCGCACAGGCAATGTGGGGAAGTGCGCACTACAGCTTGGATGAGGACGAGCTGCACATCACACAGGTGGGAATGACAACCTGACGGCGCCAATCACACCACATCCTTCTGCTGTTGCAAGCGCCTGCGCAGGTGTTTTGCTGATCGTGACGTGTACACTGCAGCATGTTGGACTTGTGTGGTGCTCTGTGTAAGGCCTTTCTGGTGCTTCCCTGCAGGAGCATGTTATTGAGCTCGGCAAGCTGGCGTTGGACTGCCTGATCATCAGCGAACTGGACCTAGGCCGAGTGTGCCACTGCCTAGGTGAGCCCTGCATCAACTGTGCTGTTACATGTGTCTGACACATAGTTTCTGTGTGCGAGCCACCACAACCACTTCTTTGCATGTAAGATTGGCTGAGGTTGGCTGCTCACATGAGAACCGTATCTGCTGATGCCTTGCTACCCACAGCTGCCACGCTGGCAAGCCTTGCCTCCAACGAGGTGACTGCTGCTTTCATTATGGCGGCACCTGGTGACAGTGTGGCCAAGGCCATGCTGGCACTGCTGGAGGTGGAGGACGATGAGGGCTTCAGCAATGCAGGTGGGCTGCTGCATCAGTGGCAGCGCACAGCCATGGGGCACACCTGCTGCGCTGGCGGCCAGCATCTGCACTGAGCACAACAGCCGCCAACCATCATGTTGCCCTTGCCCCCCTTCGAGCTAATGGGGAGCAAAGCATCGGCCACTGCGCTGTCTGGCATTGTGTCTGACATGTCTATTGCCTAGTAGTTCCTGCTGTTCACTCTCTAATTCACATCGGTGTTTCTGCCGTGCCCTGCAGGCCACGTGCGTGCTGCAGCGAGCACATGCCTTGCCTTCCTGGCCTGCCACCCTCTGGGTGCGCGGGGAGACACCTGCCTCACAGGCCCCTTCAGGTCACGCCTGCTCAACGTGGGCACGTTTGGCGCGCTGCTGAAGGCAGCACTGGCATCCTCGGCTGATGACCCCTGTGATGCCATCATTCAGCAGACAGCAGCTGTGGGCATCATGTACATGTCCACCATGGTGAGCTTGCAAGAGCAACAGGACTTGCACACAGCACAGCTGTCACATCTATCTTGCATTGGTTCAGGCTTCACAGCGTCAGCTCTGAGAATGCTGTTATTCTCTGCAGGCCTGTGGCCGTACTAAATTACTTGCCACCCAGAAGAAGATGTAATAACGACGGTTGTTGTCATGTCTGGTTGTGTGTTGCCCGCACAGGCTGGAGCTGTCGACCCTGCTGAGCTGGCAATGTATGCAGCACTGATGACCAGCAACACAAACATCCAGATGGTGGAGTACCTGATGGCGGGCATGTGGATCCTGCTGAAGAACCCCAGCAACAGGCAGGTGCTGGGTGGTGCCTTCAAGGTCAACCCTGCAGCATCCAAGCTGACACAAGGCATGATGAACAAGCTGCAGGACACCATTGAGGTGGCAGATGTCAATGAGACGGTGAGTGCTCGTGACACACTGCAGACTAGGGATGACGTGCCATGACCATGCAGCTGGGTGCTGTTTGATCTCTATTGATGTGTTGAGCATCTTTCTTGCATGTCTGCAGTGTGAGCTGTCTGGTGTGCCAAGAGAGGCACTACTCCACTCAACACCAACCGTTGATTGCACCGTTGCACGGCTGTAATCTGTTGATGACTAGTATTGTTGGCTGCAGGCTGAGAAATTGTCCAAGGTGCGCCTGCCAGGCTCAAAGAGCATGGCGGTCAGGCAGACAGATGGCGACTCCAAGCCGTCTACCCCTCAAGCGGCCGCAGCCAACATGCCGGATGCGCAACGTACGACCGCTCAAGCAGGTCCGGCAGCAGAGGGCGCAGCAGCTTCAGCAGCAGGCTCACTTGCAGGCAGCAAACCAGAGTCAGCAGTGCCTGCTGACATCAGCAGACCCGTGTCAGGGGAGAAGTTGGCAAACACAACAGCAGCTGCAGCTACAGCTGTCTTTGGTGGCGCAGCTGCTGCCGATGAATCTGAGCCTGACGGAGAAACTGAGATGTTGGGCAGGCGCAGTGACACAGAGGCAACTGCTGCAAGGCACAGGTTGTCCAGTGATGGCCCGAGGTGAGCCCTGCCTCTGCGCACCATCAGCATAGATGAGTAGCTGCTGTTGTGTGCACAGTCATGCGGCTGCGCAGCAAGATCCGTGGAGTGTGGGGTTCGCAACGTACATGTATCAAGCAGTACAGTGCGCAGGCCGCTACTTTTGCTCAGCGCGGCTGCTGCCCTGTGCATCGCCGCTGCAGGCCGAAGTCGACAGGGCTGGCGGCTGAGTCCAGCTTTGGAGCCATGGCAGTGGAGGCTGACACCATGGAGGACAAGCTGCAGCTGGTGCAGACCAAGCGGCGGTGCGTGCGTAGGCTGGCCAACACACTGGTCAGAGATTGGCGGCGTGTGTGCTGTGCAAGGTTGATGTAGGGATGTTTCTGCTGTCACCTGGAAAAAGCAGCAAGGCGTACACGTACAAATGTAATGCTGGTATGCATGTGCTGCTTGCAGGAGTGTGCTGTTCAACACCATAGCTGGTTCAGGACACAGCACGCCACGCTCTCACCAGCCTAGCGGAGCTGGGGCAGCGCTGGGTGCAGCTGAGGCAGCTGACGGCCAGGGCAACCGCATCCAGGAGATCTCAGAGGTCCTGAAGGAGGGCCCAGACAGCAAGCACACGCTGGAGACCATGAAAAGCATGGACAGGACTCTCAACAGGAGCCTAACAAACGTAAGTGCCTGTGTGCACTCTGTCCTTTTTTGCTACATGCTCCCTGTCACTTTGGTCTTCTGCATCTTGTCGACTGTTCATTGTGTTACCAGTGCCCTCTTGATTCTTGCTTGAAGTGCCAACATATGTCCTGCTTGTTGCCTGCGCGCTGCGTGCTGCAGCTTGACAAGCAGCTGGGCAGCGAGCTGGAGGACAACTGGGGCTTGGACGTGCTGGTCAGGGTGGGCGAGACCTGGCTGCCCAAGATGGCTGAGGCAACAGGCGTGCCACGCGGCTGCAGCCTGCAGGGCGCAGCACCCGACGCTGCCACACAGGAAGCAGTGAGCAAACAGCTAGTGACAGGGGGTGCGCCAATGTAGCAGCATGTGGTACGTTGAATCCTGTGCATGCAGGAGCATGCAGAGCACGTGTTGAGCAGCACCACCTTGTTGCGATTCATGCGTGCCGTTGCTGACTGTTGCTCCTGGTCCTTGCAGGAAGCCAAGGCAGACGTACCTCTGCTGAAGCTGTTTGAGTTCCTTACCGCCAGCTTGTGCCTCTACGTGATCGAGGAGGAGCCAGCGTGCCCGCTGCACAAGTGAGTGGGGTCTGCAGCGTCGCTACATCTGCTAACCTCGCCGGCTGCTTGCACCATGGGAAAGCAGCCTTGCATCTAATGGGTATGCCACCAGCTGCTGCATGCTTGCAACCGCACCAGCAGCCTGCTTCGCCAGTTATAGCCCTGATGTATGCCCTTATGCAACCGCACCAGCAGCCTGCTTCGCCAGTTATAGCCCTGATGTATGCCCTTCTGCAACCGTTACACTGCAGGACGGCAAACGTATACAGCAGTGCACGGCCCCCAGGTGTAAAAAGGTGAGTAGATTGGGAGTTTACTGCATGGTAGATATGCATTGGTGGTGTGTGTGTCGGTCATGTACAGCAACCAATGGATGTGTATGCTGTGCATTACAAGCAAGCGCAAGTCAGAGCCTAGCTGCCAACAGTTTCACGGCTGACAGTGCCTGTGTCTTGCTGCTTTACTACTTGCAGCAGCAGCCGCAACAGCTGGTGGACAGTGGCAGCGCCGATGATACAGGCTGATGCAGAGCTCAGCCCGCTGCTGCACCGCACCATGCACATACTGCTCACGGTGCTGCACTTGCGGCTGCCAGCAGCTTGGAAGATCCTGCAGCTGTCAGTGGTCATGCTCTGGAATGCTGCGGTGCAGTCACGTGAGTAACGTTGCAGAGTGTTGATGCTTGGCTGCTGTTTCTGGGCAAGAGATATGGCTGAGGATTGCAATGTGCTTGTTCACCATGATACTGGAACATGTGATTATGCTCAAAATTACCGATTTACGTATGTTGTTGCCTGCAGCCAATGTAGAGAGCCACCAGGTGGGCGCGGGCATCTGCAGCACGCTGCTGGAGATTGTCAACAGCGGCCTGTGGCCTCCCACGCTGCGCGACCTGGCCTCAGGCCACCTGCAGTTCCTCATGGAGACGCACAGCAACCTGCTGCAGATGGGCCAGGAGTGGCAGACCCAGTGGCAGGCAGAGCAGCAGCGGCAGCAGCAGCAGGCACTCAAGGCCTCCACACCAGGGGGCCGGCGCAGTGGCAGCAGTGCTGGCATCAACAGCAGCACGGGATCAGGCAGCACACGGAGCCCTGGCAAGCCGGGCGCAGCCCCGGCTGCTGAAGGTGCTTCAGCTGCTCATGGCAGCAGCAACCCGCTGCCCTTCAATCTAGCAGCGCTGCTCAACCCAACAGCAGCAGCAGCCGGCAGTCCGAAGGGCCAGAAGCAGCCGCAGCAGCAGCCAGGCCCAATTGCGGAAGCACTCGCTGCTGCTGGATCACACGCAGGCCTGGTGCCTGTGATAACTAGCTTTGTGATGCTTGTTCAAACTCGTCACCCATTGCTGGAGCTGAGTGGAGCCCGCGGCATTGCCAGGTGAACATGCAACACATTACCTTCAGCCTTGGGAGCAGCCAGCAATCGACAACATGCATGCCGCCTGTATTGCGGGTCTCTGATATGGTGTTCTTTCCGCTGCACAGCAAAGTGACAGCTGCTGCACATGGACTGCCATGCTGCAGGCTCTCCTTTGCTGGCTCCATGGGAGCGCCCTCCACTTCGCAGCTGCTGTCAGAGGTGAAGGCTACAGCTGCTGCAGTGGGCGCCATCGGTGTGCTCATCGACCTGCTGAGGTGCGAACTGAAGATGCAAGTGCAGCAAGCTGACATATAGCAGCATTTTGTTGCCCATGCCTGCCTGTGCTTGAAGTGCTGTTGCGGTGTAGCTGTGAGCCCAGAAACCCAAGCTGATGACAAGACGTAGACAATCCGTAGCCGCCTGCATGTAGACCTTCAAAACACTTCAGCGGCACGCACCGCCAGCTGGTGTGCTTACATAATGCTGCACTGTGGTGGCGCTGCAGGAGTGCTGCCACCAAGTTCTTGCTGATTGAGGACGGTGGCTGCCTGCCTCCCCCGCCTGTGCTGACGCACCTGGTGGACAGGGAGTACAAGATCTACGAGCGTGAGATCAACAACATTGAAGGTGGGCAAATCACTGCGAATTCTTCTTACTCAACAGGCTGTTGAGCGCCACAGAGCATCGGCTCACGGGTGAGCTGCGTGGTGAATGCCGTGTGCAGTACAGTTGCATGGTCGCTCACGCGTGCTGGTTGGCGTGTATGCAGGTGTGCTGGAGCAGCTGACTGTGGTGCTTGCTGCGCTGCTCAACCTGAGCACACTGCGCTCCAACCAGCCCAAGATGGCGAGGCGGGGGCTGCAGGTCCTGCTTAAGTCAAACACAAGCCTGTACCAGATCATCGGCTCACGGGTGAGATGCGTGCATCGATACAGCAGTTGTGGCAGTTTCAACAATGTATCATCCCTGCTCCCACGTGTTGTGCATCACCAACGATTTCGGGCACGTACTGCATTTCATGTCATCAGCATAGAAACCTCTGCCTGGTGCCGCAATCAGCGCATAGCATGTGCTTTGCTGCTGGTGCTGCTGCAGGATGCCCCCACTGAAGCTGAGATGAAGCTGCTGGACATGCTGGCTGCCATCATACAGAACATGGTGAGCGAGCAGCAGCACCACGTGCGCCACCCTGCAGGATGCCGCATTGCTCTCGTCCAGATCATCATAGTGGTGTTCAGTTTGATGTTGGCATATGCATGGTCGGACCTTGTGAACGGCTGAACATGCCCTTGTGCTGCGGCTGTGTCTGCCCTGCAGGCGAGCCATCCAGACAACAGGACGCACATGTACAGAGCTGAGCTGGCAGGCACAGCTGCGTTGGACAGGCTGCTGGAGGGCCCCACGTCACCAGAACCCGTTGACACCTGCACAGCATTGCTGGCCAGCAGACTAACTGGGGCGGTTGCAGGTGCACTTGGGCGGTCTGCATCCCCCAACGCGCTGCCGCAGCCCAGGCGTTGCGCTTCACCTGCACTCGGCAAGACTTTGCCGCAGCTGTCGCAACAAGCAGGCGATGGGGAAGCAGGCGGCGAGGGGGCTGCAGCAGCAGCTGGCACGCAGCTGCTGTCTTCGTCGCTGGACTCTGCGCTGTCAGCAGCTGCTGTGCTGCGGCCCAAGGTGGTGTTTCCTCCCATCTCCCGCAGCAATGTTGGCTCGACAGGTAGCGAGCAATTCAGGGCTGGCAGCCCCTTGTCAGCCTGGCCTAGCCCACCAGGGACGGCAGCAGCAATGGCTGGCAGCATGCCTGATGATGTGATGCAGGGCCTGGCTGGTGGCAGGGGCTGCAGGCCGTCAGCATTGGTCCCTCCGCATGGCGGCAATGGCACTGCACACGGCATGCGCAACGTGGGTGCACGCAGTGCCAAGAGCAGGGCAGCGACCAGTGTGGCGGGCATGCCTGGCAGCCCTATGGGAGCACCAGACAGCCGCGAGCAGTTCATGATCTGGATGGACAGCACGTTTACGGATGTGTCTGGGGACGGCAGCAGCATGCGCGCACAGTCACCACAGGCTGCAGAACGGTAAGGGTGGACATGAGCTCGGCACCTGCTTGGTCACAGCAGCGTGAAATCACCAAGTTGCAGGCAGCATGGTGTATGCTTCACTGACATTCAGGCACCGCCTGTGGCACAGTGATGTGGCCAGATGTGCCACAGCAGCCTGTGTTGCGTTCTTGCAGGGTGACGTTCAGGCGCCAGCTGTGGGATGAGAACGGCGATTGGCTGCAGCCGGAGCCTGAGACCTCCCAGGCGCTGCAGCGGCTGCTGTGCAGGCCCCTCAAGCATCTGTGGCAGGACACCCCAGAGGCGCGCCTGCGCGCAGGTAGGGCATGACTCTCCTGCAGGATGAGCCATAAAAAGCAGCAGCAAGCAGGTCAAGGATGTGCTGTGGCCCATGGTGTTGGTGGTGGTGAGCCACGCACAGGTGTACATATGCGATTACAGCAGTTGTTATTTATGTCCATGACTGTCTCTGTTGCTGGCAGGTAATGCACGCTGGGCGCCTGCAGTGAGTGAGTACCGCCAGGCTGACCTGAAGTACCCGCTGCAGCATGCTGCTGAGTGCATGCTGACCACTGCACCACCAGCAGAGGCAGGGGATCTGCTGGAGGCGACAGCACAGCTCACAACAATGGGCAGGTGGGCTGAGTGGGTGCTGCTGCGCAAGTTGGTGACAGCTTCTGGCAGCAAGCAGCACACACGCAGTTATGGTGCTGCTGAGACACACACACAGATAGCATCCTGCTTGCGCACAGCTGAGAAGACTGCAGCTGACACAACGTGCATATGTGCATTGCGCTTCACTGCTGGTTCATGTTACAGCTGTGATGCAGGGACCATGTCTTTACAGCGGCCCTCAACACGCGAGCGGCAGCAAGGCAGGATAGCCATGACTGTGCTGGAGCCAGCGGCTGGCCTGATGGGCAGCAGCGCAGCTGCAGCAGGGGCATATAATGACAGTCAAGAGCAGCAGCAGCAGCAGCAGCAACAGCCATTTGAGCCCTCAACATCTAGATCTGGTGTAGGGTCAGACACTTGGCAGCAGCAGCAAGGCACTGGCCGCTCACAAACGGACTGGGAGCAACAGCAGGAGCAGCTGCAGTCAGTTGCAGCCGCAGCAAACACGGTGTCACTGAAGGTGCGGGTAGGGGCTGGAAGTTGTGGTGCTACCCAGCTTGTATGCCACTGATGCTTTTCACGTCACGTCATACATTGACCAATAGACTTCATCATTCTAGATGCCTGTTTTGCGTGGTTGGCTGAATGTGCCATGTGTTCAACACGTCGGCAATGAATTGCGCCCCACTTGCAGGTGGTGCTGTCTCCTCAGCGGCCACGCACAATCTTCTCCTTTGAGAACAAGATCTTCAGCTCTGATGGCCCAGGCAGCAGGCCTGTGCTGACCATGTTCCCACACATGGAGGGAGCAAAGGTGGGTGCTGGACTGATGGTATGGCTGCATGCTGCAACACACACAGCAGAGAAGCAACATGCAGCAGTCACTGCTGCTCTCACAGGTGCCACTTGTCGATGTGCTGGCAGGAGATCTGATCTTGTTGCCATCACGCATGTGCTGGTGGTTGCTGAGTGTGCACTTGCTAGTGTAGTGCTGCTTCCTCCATGCAACAAGGATTTGTCTTGCGTGCTGCAGGTCAGCAAGGGCTTGTTCCAGGAGTACAGCCTGCCCAACGGCCGCAAGGCATTCATGTACTATAACAGCGGCAGCGCCATGGATGAGGCAGAGGTGAGATGCATTGCTTGGCTCTGCTGTTTGTGGTTACTCCAATGCATGTCAGCACTCGACAAACATACTGCAGCTGGAATTCACCAGATGCATCACAGGATGCATATATGCAGACAAGATCACATCTGGTCTGTCCATTCACCAATGGGTGTCGTGCTGTGCGCTACAGGTCCCTGCATTGTGGCCGCCGCCCAGGCCCACCACAGTGCCGCTGGCGCTGCAGCAGTCCATGCCCCTGGCTCAGGTGCTGAGTGTGATGGCCAAGCCGCCAGGCAGTGCGCCGCCATTCGTGCCCTGGAAGCCAGTGCCACGGCTGGTGCCGCTGCCTGGCAGCCATACGCTGGCCGTGGCTTGGCCAGAGCTGCGTGATGCTGCCTCGTACGGCAACCTGTGCGCTGACAACCTGCAGCTGTCAATCACGGCACAGGTGGGCAAGGCAGCATGCCACCTTTACTTGGCAGCACTGCTCTCTTGTTGAGTGCAGCGCAAAGCACCTGCTGTCCTGTGCTGCAGCATGTCATCTCAACTTGGTCATGAGTGGGTTGTTGCTTAGACAGGTGCAGCTACTAGGCACCGAGACATGGTTATGTGATAATTTGTTAACCGTTTGCACGGGGCGTATCCTGCATGCAGGCCATCATGCGCAGCCAGACCACCACAACGGAGGAGAGCATTGTGGTGGCAGCAGCAGAGGAGCGCGAGCCATGGACCCTACCAGGCAGCATCTTCAAGCCGCGCGTAAAGGAGGCGGATGCGCGCGCATTCTATGACGGTGGTGCGGTGAGTGCAGGGAATGCTCAGCAGTGCTCTTTGGGCTTGGTGCATGCTGGGCCATTGCTTGATAAGCACGGTTGCCGTCTGATAGCTGAATTGTACTGTGCTGTGTCGCCAGATTCTGGTGTGGCGCAATTGTGTTGTAACAGACGCCAGCCTGCATACTTTGGAACGTTGTTGAACTCACATGGTGCCTGCGCTTCTGCAGACATTGGACAAGATGTTTGAGCGCGACTGGCAGCGTGCTTGCGCCAAGGAGAAGTTCACATCCATGCTGGCTCGTGAGAACAAGGGCAACGCAGCAGGCAAAAGCGACAAACAGGCGCTGCAGGAGGTGCACGACATGCTCAAGCGACACTACCAGGTGGGACAACATGGCATCATGTGTTGGCGCAGGGCGATAATGCTGCAGCGTGGCGTGATGAGGACACCTGGCACCCGTCACAGGCATGCGTGCATGTGGATGTTTGGGTAAGCCTGCTGGAGACTGACCCCTACCTGCATCCGCCTTGCCGGCTGCAGGTGTTCTACTCCACCTTTGTGTACTACTCCAACGGAGGCAACGACCCCTATCACATGTCGCTCAACGCGTTCACCACGCTGCTGGATGACGCGGGCATCCCCGACCCTGACAGCCTGTCCATCAAGCGCAGCGACTGCGACACCATCTTCATCGTGTGCAACTTCCAGCCGGACAAGAGCAGCCCAGACGTGGCTGTGAACGACGAGCACGCCATGATGCGCTTCGAGTTCATGGAGTGCATCGTGCGCCTGGGTGAGTCGCAGCAGCCAGCAGCAACGATGCTGGGTTGTACACAGGTCCTTTGGTCTAGGCATCGTCGGCGCTTGTGTATAGCCAGCCGGTACGGGGTTGGGCGCTGTTGGTTCAGCCGATCTCTGTTGTGCTGCTCCTGAAGTCTGCTACCTGTGCCAACGAACATAGTCTGTCGTGCTGGCCAGCATGGAACAGATGTCAACCCTCCTGCTTGTCTGTGGGTGCATGTGTGCCTGCTGCAGCCATTGCAAAGTACGGCAAGGGCCAGAGCACCGATGACCTGGCGCTGGCTGTGGAGCTGCTGTTTGAGCGCAACCTGCTGCCGCGCCTCAACCCCATGGCGGCACTGGTCAGCAACGACTTCAGGACTGAGCGCCTCTACACTGAGGAGGTGGACCTGCTGCTCAAGCAGCACCAGGTGAGCCTGCAGGACGCTGCTGGGCACGAGCAAACGCCGATGATCAGCCTACAACACGTGGTCCTGCATTGCCACCAGGGCATGTTGACTTGTGTGGTATGCACTGGTTTGTGCTGCTCTCACCAGCATCAGCAGGTTCAGCCTGATCACAACTCTGTGTATAACTTGAACTGCGTGTGCAGGGCCTGCTCAACTCTGTGTATAACTTGAACTGCGTGTGCAGGGCCTGATCAAGGCACTGTACAGCAATTTGAAAAGCATATTGCTTTTCAAATCACAACTCTGTGTATAACTTGAACTGTGTGTGCAGGGCCTGCTCAAGGCGCTGTACAGCCGGTACCGCCTGAAGCCCAGCGGGGGTGGGCTGCGGCCCAAGGTGCTCAAGCTGGACGGGTGGCTGGCGCTGATGAGCGACGCACGCCTGGTGGACAGCCAGTTCACGCTGGCTGATGCCAGCCTGTCCTTCCTGTGGAGCAGGATGTTCGTCAGCGACGAAATCAAGGACTACAGCAGGTGGGAAAAGGGGGTATGGCAGCATCGTGCAGCCCAAATCCGTGGGTTACACATGGCTTGCAGCAGCTGGCCTGCTCAATATGCGTTGGAGCCCTGTTTTGAACAGCTTCGAGCTGGAAGCAGCCATGCAATTACGTGCCACTGCTGCGTGCTTGGCGCCTGCCGTTGCTGTATGCGCTGCAGGTACATCTGCCTCACGTTTGTGGACTTCCTGGAGGCGCTGGGCCGCGTGGCTGACGCCAAGAGCCTGCCCACAGCCAGCGACCTGGACGCTGCCGGCTACCCCTCCATACTGGAGTGGGCCCTGGACAAGGAGCGCCTGGAGGGCAGCGGCGGCAACAGCAGCAGCAACAACAACAGCAACGCTGCTGCGCCAGCAGCTGCAGCTGGCAGTGATGCTGCAGCCACAGCTGCAGCAGGCAGGCGCGCCAGTGTTGACGCGGCAGTGGCAGCACAGCCAGCAGCAGCAGCTGCAGCTGTGCCAGCTAACCCCGGCGGCAACCTGCCTGACATCTTCAGGCCGCGGCTGAGCGCCAGGTTTGGTGCGCCCAAGCCGCGGCCGCTGTATGCCAAGCTGGAGCTGCTGCTGGATTTGATCTTCAGGCGGTTGTACTGGGATCCTGCGCAGCCTGACAGCGCCTTCAGCTATGATGTGCTGCTGCGCATGGTCAAGAAGATAGACAAAGACATGGGACCATGATTGATGCTGCTCACGTTGGTGCCATAGCACGAGTGTGTGTGCTCATAATTCAGTGGCACAGCGCAACGGGCATGCCTGCGCATTAGGGTTTGTCAATTGTCTGTGTCTGCTGAAATATCCATATGCACATGCTAAAGGCTGATGTCGGAATCTGCATACGGCCTGTAAACGGCCTTGTCGTGGGAAATCAATCCAAGACAGGAGGGGTAACAGCTACATTGGACACAATGTGCTCCGCTGCCAACATCAGGTCTCAGCAATCTGCAGCCTGCATTTCTTGTGCCTGAACATGCGGAACCGATGGCCTGCTCAGCTCAACTGCATTTCACTCTTCGGTCCCGGCACTGTTACGTAAGACTAGAGTGCCTCGACAGATCGAAACCACTGCGTCGGCTGCAATACCCTACGCCTCTGTGCAGGTTCAACCTTGCATGTTGAATTGCAGTGGTTCAACTTTGATGTCAGATATTGATACGCTGAAGCATCTGACGTGAGCAAGCTGAGTAAGGACGCAGACGATCGCTGGGAGGAGCACTCGTGCGCCACAAGATCATGCCGTACATTACCTCAGGGAGGATGGAATCGTTGCTGGCTGGCACTGTGGCAGTTCCTGGGCTCCTGGCATGGCAGCTGGTGAGGCTGGCCTTGGACACACTGGCATGGCTCTTCAAGAGAAGCCACACAAGGCCCCTGCCCTCTTCGCCTGCTTGCATGATCACGGGCTGTGATTCAGGCATAGGCAGGGAGACAGCAATTACGCTAGCAGCTGAGGCAAGGACATGTTGCTGGTCTGCTAAGCTGGGCTGCAACAGCATTGGAACACTGCAAACACTGCTGCTGCTGCTGCTTTTGCTCTCATGCATATGCAAGTGCTACTATGCATAACAGCAGCAGGTCTCTTGGCTGCGCAGCCAAGCAGGGCATGGTGCAACATAAAGAGAAGTATGCTGGTTGCGGCTGGTTCAGCATCTTTTCTGTACCTGTTTTGGTGCATTCATCTTTTGCCGCAGGGCTGGCGCGTGTATGCTGGTGTGTTCACCGAGGCTGGGCTGCAGCTGGGTGCCACCAAACAACCAGACACCGGGTGTCTGCTGCCATTCAAGCCATCCCTCTGGATTTCACAAGGTGAGATGCCACAAGGTGCTGCATGCAGCACTGCTGCACATGACGTGGGTTGACACTTCCGTCTGTGCAGCCAGAATTGAGTGCAACTGTTCACAGGGTTGTGTTGCAGGCGTGTATGTATGCATGCATGCATTGGGCACAGCTGCTTGATTGTACCAAGCTGCCCTGCTGTGGCACTCAATTCAAAAGTCCTGCTGTTTTGCCCCACCTGCTTTTCCGTGGTCCTGCGGCAGAGAGGAGAGCATCAGAGCAGCAGCAGAGAAGGTCGCTGCTGCTGTTGGCGCAGATGGTCTGCAGTTGCTGGTGAACAACACTGGCATTGGCTCTCTGGCTCCTGCAGAGTGCCTTTCGCTGCAGGAGTTCTGGTGAGCACCAGCGTTTGGGGATAGGAGATGGATTGCAATGCACAGTGCTGTGTTGCGTACTACGCAGGCTGTTGCATCGTGCACTGTAATGGTGATGCAAAGTGGCCTGCAGTCTTTGCATGCTTGTGAAATGCCTGGGTGGAAGTGGCCGCACGCAAGCGGCCTGCACCACAGTACTACTGTAGTACTGCTCGGAGTGTGTAAGAGCTGATCTGCAGCGTGCGGCTACTGTGTTGCAGGCGCGTCCTGGAGGTGAACGTGGTGGGGGTGCTGGCCACCAGCCAGGCGTTCCTGCCGCTGCTGCGCGCTGGCAAGTACAAGGGGCACATCGTCAACCTTGGATCCGTGGTGAGCGCGTCAGCACTCAATGCATTGAGTGCACTTGCATGCACGGGGGACGGATTACACCGCATGCATTGAGTTTTTATGCAGTTTTGGCAGGTCTCACTGCCCAACACCACTGGCATGCCACGCAGTTGAACTGCACTCACCTGGTTCTGATGGGTGCGGCTATGCTCTGCCGTCTGTCCATGTGTTTGTTGAGTCGCCAGCATGCTGAGGGCTTGATGTGTGCTGTGTTTGCTGGCTGCAGTCGGGCCACCTGCCCATGCCCCACTTTGGCCCGTACAGCGCCTCCAAGCACGCCCTGGAGGGCCTCAACGACTGCATGGCCTACGAGCTGGCCCCCCAGGGCATTGACGTGCTGCTGGTCAACCTCGGCCCTGCACGCACACCCATCTGGCAGTCGCTGGGGACGCCGCAGGAGCGGCTGGCGCAGGTGGTCACCAGCCCAGACATGGCACAGCTCTACGAAGCAGACTTTGCAGCGGTACGTGTGGGTGACCTGCTCAGCGTGGTGCCAGCAGCGTCCGACGTACAGTGTACCAGTGCATGCAGCAGAACATCAGCACTGACAGCTTTGCTGCAGCCACTTTGCAGGGTGGGCGTTCGTAATCGTTGCAAGTTGCGTGCCATAATGGAGTGTGCACATCCTGTGATGCATGGTGCAGCCTGCATTTGCATGTCTGCCAGCAATAACATAGCTTCGTATTTTAGTATCGACACAGCGCGCACGTGTACAAGGCCCTGTACAAGGCCGGCGGCGTGCACAGCCTATGCCCAGTGGGCAGGCAGCCTGGCTCAACGCTGCTGCTGCTGCTGCTGCGTGCAGATGCTGCGTGAGGCTGAGTAGGCTGGCGTGGCAGGCTGCCCGGTGGGGGACGTGGTGGCAGCAATACAGGCTGCAGCCACAGCCGACTGGCCGCGGGGCAGGTACCATGTTGGGCCCAACGCTGCGGTGTACCACTGGCTGCGGCGGCTGCTGCCTGATGCGTTGTGGCCGCGCACGATGCAGCAGGCGCTGGCCAGGGAGTACCGCAAGGAGGCACTGGCCGCGTACAGGGCCAAGGCGGCTTGAGCTCCTTCGCGTCATCCGCGCTCTTTGGTGTAGGCAGCTGCTCCTGGCTGCCAGCTTTAAAACCACATATTCATATGCCACGCATGGGGCAAGGGGCGAAGCTGACCATGTAACTGACCAGGAGCAGGTGTTGTCTGACGTGTTGTGCGGCGGTGCACCAGGCTGGGGCGGCCTGGGTGCGTTTGGAACGTGGCATGTGCTGGCACAATGCACAAAAACACTTGCAAGTAGCACGTGCTATAGCAACAACATAGGCAATCAAGAAACCCCTGTCTTCGTAAGACTCTCGGCGCTTTACAAGTTGAACACGTCAGGCACCTGATAACAAGAACCTGTATGCTGATACATTGAACATGCAAGCGAGCACTCGAGACTCAGCATGCCTGACATTCCGTTGGATCAGTCAAAAGGTCCAAACAACAAAAGGTCCAAATACGGTGTGAACGCACTGACAGCAGCGCATGGCACACCAGCCAGCCCGACAGTTTCAACGAAGATGCGGCCAACAGCCGCCATGAAACAAGCGCACACAGAACAATGGACCACCGGCTTCAAGCTTGACCACAACCATATGATTGCATGCATACCATGTGCAGGGCTTGCAGTCCTCACATGCAATGCAGCAGCGCCAACTGCCGACAATCCGCCAAACCAGTCCAAAAGTAAACAAATGCAACGCCACTGCCCTGTCCACACACACAGAAGCAGCAGTTGCAACCATGCACGTGCAACCACAGGCAGCACTCACACACAGGTGCACAGATGACACAACAACAACACAACAGCGCCCCGCGCAGCGCCATGACTGCCGTGCTCTACAGAATCTTGTTGCGCATGTCCTCCAGCTTCTTGAGCACCTCCCCGGGCGTCCTGTCCAGCTCCGTGGCCACGCTCTGCTGCTTGGCTGCAGCCATGGCCGGGAACTGCGCGCACAGGTCGCCGTCCACGACCTCCCTCACGGGGAAGTAGGCGCTGCGGAAGGCCAGGTGGTCGCGACCCGCAAGCGGGGGGTGCTCCTGGCGCATGTGCATCTCCAGGTGCAGGAAAAAGTCCTTGTCCTGCAGCGCAGCACGGATAGCAGGCAGGTAAAAGTTGCGGTGAGGAGTGCTACTTACTAATCAGTGGTGGTGATAAATGGCAATGGAGCAGCAGCAAAGCAAAGGACCATGCACTACCCGTCTACAGGTGAGGACAAGCACGCACCAGCATGCTGCACAACATATCACAGTCACTGCCTGCCTTGTTGTACCCACAGGTTTGCAATGGGAACACCAGCTGATACACCTCCCATGGACTCTTCAGCGCCAATCCTCCCTGTACCCATGTCCCACCCGCAACACCCCCCGCCCCCAGCCTCCTCAACCGCTCACCTCCTTGGCCTGGAAGGGGAAGAAGGCACCAATGCCGCCCATGATGGTGCCATACAGCAGCACCTCACTGCCCCCTGGCTGCAGCGTGGCTCGCGCCAGCGCTGTGATGGTGTCCCCCACGTGGAACTGTATGCTGTTGTCCAGCTTGTGGGGGGCGCCGCCCAGCTTGCCCATCAGCGCGGCCAGCTTGCCGCCAGTGGGGTCCTCCTCAATCTGTTGAACAGATGGTGTGACAGTAAAACAGCCAGTGAGGACAGACAGACAGTTGAAGCACAGCTTGGCAGTGATGATGTATGCGTTCAGGCGGTTGGCTGCAATTGAGAATATCATTCGACTGGCTTTCAGCAGGCGGGAGCTGCAGGTGGCTGCCGGCTGAGCTACAACTGCTGCTGAGCACAGGTGCGGACGGCACCTGCACAGCTGGTGCTGCAGACAGAGCAACATGATGTGACAGCGCTGTCGAGCATGCAGCTGAGCCGCACCTGTGCAGACACGTCAGCGGGCAGGCGCAGCACGAAGAAGTTGCCAAACTTGTCGCCTGCTGCCACTGTGTCGTAGTCCAGCGGGGTCATGGCTGTGATGTAGCGGGGGTGCACGTCGTCCGCAAAGCTGTACAGCTTGTTGTCAGCCTTGTTGTAGCGGAAAAAGTGCACAGACTCCTGCAAGCGCACAAGAGAGGGACAGCAGCAGAGCAGGGTGTTGAGGAGCCAGCCAGGGCAGAGGGGCAGCAGCAGTCAAACCCTGCTGAATTGCACATGCTGCACAACCCAGGTGTGCCACCTGTTATAGACACTGCCAGCCGCCCAACAGCCTGTCCTGCTCATGCACGGTGCTGCCCCCTGCCTCTTTTGCCGTTGCTGCTTGTGCGCCCCGCCGCCGCACCAGGCCCCGCACCTGCACGTCGCCCACGTAGATCCTGCTTCCCAGCGTGTGCAGCTGCGCCACGTGCTGCGGCAGCTGCCTGTACTCGCACTTGCGCAGCAGCTTCTTGCGGCCAAGCTCAAACAGGCGCAGCACGGGGCCCACGCCAGCCAGCAGCCGGCCCTTGAACGCCACCAGCGCCCCGGGGATGCCCTCCAGCTGCGTCTTGTGCAGCAGCTCCAGCCGCGCCCCGCGGTCCAGGATCCTGCGGCAAAGAGGGACAAGGAGGCGCTCATGCATTGGTAGAAGTGCATAGTGTCAGGTGCATGTGGGCTGCATGTGCTTAGTACCTGATTGTCAAAACGAGCTCAAGATATGCTCTTGCTATACGATAGGTGCCAACGGCACGTGCTATCCTGCCGTTTCTGTTCAGCTTTGCTGTGCTGCAACAGCTGTATGCTGCATTCAGCGGCAGCCGCGGGCCTCACTTGTACATGCGGATGTAGCCTGCTGTGCAGCTGGTGGGGAAGTAGGTCATCTGCTCCGCGGTGCCCACGGCCAGCAGCAGGCTGCTGTCTGGCAGGTTGGGCCCCTCGAAGCGCACCAGCGCCATGCTGGTGATGGCCTCGCTGCCGTCAAGCTCAAGCACAGCCTTGGTGGACAGCTCTGCGCGGGGAGGCGAAAGGAGAGACGAGTTGAAGAATGCATGAAGTGTGCAGCAGGTGCCGCAATGGCGGTTGCATGGCAGGCGACGCGTGCAACACCATGAAAGGCCAAATTGAGCAGGGTAAAAGGAGAGAGGAGGTCGACATGCATGCACTGTCCAGCGTAACAGGGCACGGGCAGCGCTGCAAGGTTGTGAATCGCAACAGCAAGGGGCCAGGCAGAGCGGCAGCCTAGTTGCCCTTCAAGTGGCTGTGTCGCACCTGCTGGGTCTACGATGCGTATGCAGCTGGCCCACTGGCCGGGTGCCCCCACTGCAGCGCCGTACTGGTCCAGCTCAGCAGCCAGCTCAGCGGAGAACTCAGGGCCCACAACGGGCGCACCGCTCTCATCCTGCGGCACAGCACGCAGCAGCGCAGGCAGGGCATGTTTGGTTGAGCTTGCAACAGTTATGCTTGGCAACATGCATCGCTATCGAAGCAGCTCCTCAACACTGACGAACGTGTTGGATCTTGCAGCCACGTGGTAGTGTGCTGGCCACTCACCATGAGTCGTTTCTGCAGCTCTGCATTGTCAGCCAGCGGCACAGCCTGGTAGTCGCTCTCCGCCACCAGCAGCGCGCGCAGGTCGTGGTGCACCAGCAGCCGGCGGGGCGTGTAGCGCAGCCTGCTCACAGACTGGTTGAACGTCTCGCCGATGTTCTCCACTGACAGGATGCGCAGCGTGTTCTTGACAACAGCCACAAAGCCCTCAGGGCACTGCTCGCTGGCAAACCTCTGCAGGGGGATGGTGGAGAACACGATGGGAGAAACGTCAGAATCGTCAGGCAGCAGTGGGTTTGAACAAGACGCATGCCGTGTTGCTGTTGCCACACAAACATCATTAAATCCTTTTGCAGCACCTGAGCTCACCACAAAGCAAAACCACAAAAAACAAGTCAACTGTGTCTACCTCAGCCGCCAGCAGCTGTGCGCTGTGGCGTGCTCACCGCAGCATGGTCCAGCGCTTCGTAGCTGAGCGGCATGAACTGCCAGCGGCCCATGTCTGTGTAGCCCAGCCACGGCCTGCTGCTGAGCGCCAGCAGGCTGCGCACGCCACGCACCCACACGGCAAACAGCCGCGGGGGGCGAGTGCCCAGGAAGCGCTGCCGCGTATCGCTCAGCTTGCCTGCGTGCAAGCAGCACAGAGTGAGTCAGCTTGCCTGCGTGCAAGCAGCACAGAGTGAGTCAGCTTGCCTGCGTGCAAGCAGCGCAGCAACGCACAGAGTGAGTCAGCGACGAGCCACAGCACACAGCAATGCATGCGCAGTGGGCGACTCCAGGGGCAACAGCGATCCTGCTGTCCCTGTTTGCAGGAGTGCAGCCATGCAGCAGCCAGCAGAGCACGTGTTCACCTGTGATGCGGTCCACCTCTGTGCGCTGCAGCACGCCGTTGCTGAGGCCCACGTGCAGGAACAGCCCCGCGTCACCACTGCCCGGCTCCTCAGCAGCACGCCCGTGCAGCATCAGCAGGCTCTCGGGCACAGCCTGCAACCATGCGGCGGCAGCAGCACAGCAACATGCAGGTCAGCATGCCCTGCCTGACTCCTGCAACAGGCCAGCAAGCCACAACAGCACTGCTGTGCCCCCAAAGGTAAGCAGCTGCATGCAGATCTGCACCCTTGCTGCGCAGCTGCCGGTGGTCCACTCACATTGACTGCCTGTGTTGCCACAGCGCGCAGCTGCGTGCCGTCCTCCAGGCTGAGCATGCGCACGGTGTTGTCGTAGCCGCCAACAGCCAGGAACCTGCACACGCAGCCCAGCAGCACACAGCAGAGCCAGCGTCAGCAGATGTGCACAGACACACTGAGACAGCACAACTGGTAGTAGAGGAACATTCAAGGTATCACACACAGCCCTGCGCAGAGTGCCAATGCTGCCAATCAGCAGCAGAGAACAGCCTGGATGCATGCATCACAGCCGCCGCACCTGCAGCGCAGCGCTCCGGGCAGCACTGGCGCGATGTCGAGGCAGGCCACGTCTCCGTCCATGTCAATCTTGGCCAGCTCCAGCAGCTGCCCCAGCTGGTCCATCTCAAAGTACACCAGCTCGCCACCTGGCGGGTCAGT